>BOPN01001623.1:135000-137500 GCA_017312705.2 Penaeus japonicus
GAGGTTGTGGGGTTGGGGGGAGGGGGATATCAGTGGGATAGAGAGATTGGGGGAGGGGGAAGGGGAGGGGGAGGGGGTCATTAGTGAGGCAGAGATATTGTGAGGGAGGATGTGGGGTTGGGGGAGGGGAGGGGACATCAGTGAGACAGATATTGGGGGGAAGGTTGTGGGGTTGGGGTAGGGGAGGGGGAGGCGGAGGGGGACATTAGTGAGGCAGAGTGATTAGGGGGGGGAGGGTTGTTGGATAAGGGTGGGATAGGGAGGGGACTGGATGGGAGAGGATAGGGAGTATGGGGTTGGGGCTATGGGAGCAGGATAGGAGGGGAGAAGGAGGTAGGGATTCTAGTAGGTGGAGGATTGCGAGGTGGGGGGGGGTGGAGAGGTCGTGATTAATCGTTGTAGGGTCGTACCACAAGGTAGTACCCCAACCAAGCTATATGATTTTTTTTTCTTTGAGTCTAGGAGTGCTTCTAGTAATTCTGGTTATTTTTTCAATTTTTATTTATCTTCTTTATCTAGTATTTTGTTGTTGTTTTTTTCCGGTTAAGAGGATTTTGAATTTCTGTCTATTTATCTATCACTCTTCCTCTCTTTGGTCTCTTCCTCTCTTCCCTTCCTTTTTTCCCTTTCCCACTCTTCCTTCTTCTCCCTCCCCCTCCCCTTCCTCTTCTCCCTTCCCCCTCCCCTTCCCCTTCCCCTTCCCTTCTCCCTCCCCTTCCTCCTACATTCCTTCTCTCTCTTCCTCTCTCTCCTTTCTCCTTTCTCCCCCTCCCTTCTCCCTTCTACCCCTACCCCCCTCCCTTTAAACAAATGTGATATACGCTGCCATTACCCCCCACACCCCCACACCCCCACACCCCCACCAACTGCGCAGTAGAAGCAAGATTATAAGAATCCCATTATCTGGGTTCTGTTCCATCAACCCCTTAGTCTTTCTTTCCTTCCTCCCTCCCCACCTACCTCCCCCTTCCTTCCTTCCTTCCTTCCTTCCTTCCTTCCTCTCTCCGTCTTATAATCAAGCTCTTAAGATGCAATCGCGCCTTTTAAGTTGATCTCGCCCAATCGATTTCCATTCGCGGGACAAATTAATTTTCTTCCCCAATGGCGTCTTCCTCGCCCGCATAACCCCCTCCTTTTAAGTCTCCCCTCGGCGGCAAAGAATGAGGCCACACGTTTCCCCTTTCAATATATTAACGGCCGCTTCCCAATAAGTTTTTTTTCTTCTTCTTCTTCTTTCCTCTCTTTCTCTTTCTCTGTCTCTGTCTTATTCTGTCTGTCTCTGTCTTATTTTGTCTGTCTCTGGCTTTCTCTGTCTTTTTTTTCTCTTTCTCGCTCTCTTTGTCTTTCTCTCTCTTCTCTCTCTTTCTCTCTCTTTCTCTCTCTCTCTCTCTCTCTCTCTCTCTCTCTCTCTCTCTCTCTCTCTCTCTCTCTCTCTCCCTCTCTCCCTCTCTCCCTCTCTCCCTCTCTCCCCTTTTAACACCCCGGTTCCTCTCTAACGAACCGG
The DNA here is from genome assembly GCA_017312705.2 of Penaeus japonicus. Lineage (NCBI taxonomy): Eukaryota > Metazoa > Arthropoda > Malacostraca > Decapoda > Penaeidae > Penaeus > Penaeus japonicus. The sequence continues at coordinate 136,505 of BOPN01001623.1, forward strand.
GTTTTTCCTTTTGATTTTTTTTGTGTATTTTGCGAGATCTAGGGAGAGAGAAATATGGAGATTTGCCCCTCGAGGGTCTTTTCTCCTCTTTCTCTCTTTCTCTTTCTCTTCCTCTCGTCCTCGTCCTTCTTGTTTTTCCTACTTCTCCTTCGTCTATTTCTTCTTCTTCCTCTTCATCTTCTTCATATCCTCTTCCTTCTCGTCGACGTCGTTCTCCTCTTCCTCCTCCTCTTCCTCCTCCCCCTCCTCCTCTTCCTCCTCCTTCCCCTCCCCTTCATCCCCTTCATCCCCCTCCTCTTCCTCCTCTTCCCCCTCCTCCTCCTTCCCCCCCTCCCCTTCCTCCTCCCTCCCTTCCTCCCCTTCCTCTTCCTCCTCCCTCCTCTTCCTCCCCCTCCTCCCCTTCCTCTTCCTCTTCCTCTTCCTCCTCATCTTCCTCCCCCTCCTCCCCCGCATCGAATTCCCTAATCTCCCTAGACGAAATGGAAAACTACTTCATGTTTTGGAACTCCGAGTTGATTGCTTAGCCTGACAGTCATCAGCATAAATATTTTTCCCAAGTCCGGATCCACCCTCGCTGTAGTCAAACCGCGGATGAAAAGCGATGTCGGCTATTCATACACACAACCCAACGGACTTCTTGCACTCGTCTATATCGTTTAAGAAAGGTACTGCGCGGAAATACCTAAAAAAAATAGGACGAAAATAGATTCGAATGGGGGACGTACTCGAAGCGGAAGCCAGCGACCCGGAATGGTAATCGGACACGGAGGCTGCACTAATGGCGAGGCGAGGCGCGCTAATCACTGAGCTCTGATTGGTCGAAAACTCCAGCCCGCTCCCTGCAATGAGACAGTGTTTTCAGCAAGTGTTGATTTAACTTACTTATATTGTTTCGAACTCGGGGTGGTAATGGCGGTGATATTCATATATTCGTGGACGGCATTTGTCTCCGCGAGTAATGGCGAAACGTTTTAACCCCGCACACTACTGCTTTTG
>BOPN01001623.1:147500-150000 GCA_017312705.2 Penaeus japonicus
TATAATGGTTGTTGTTGTGGTGGTTGTTGTTAAGTCTTTTTGTTTTATTTTCATTATTTTTTGTCATATGTATGCATGTATGTATGTGCATGTATATATGTATGTATGTATATGTATATATATATATGTATGTATATTTATATATATATAAATGTATGTATATACGTAAATATTTTTTTCGTGGTCCTCTGCACCTGTTTGTATTATATCTATATTATATAAGGTCACTTTTTATATCATTTTTTCTATAATATTTAAATTTCAAACATTATCGGATTATTTCTTGATTATTAAACTTTGGAAAAAAATATCGAACCATTCTGAACCATCAATCAAAATATCTTGCATTGTGAAATTATTTCTATTCATACTTTTCTCAACAGAACAGACTATATCAAAACGAATTATGAAAGTTTGATATCTAAACATAAAGTTATTAATTGACTTCCGAGGGAATGGGATCCCAGTTCAAGAAAAGTTGTCCATTAGTTTGGCTTTAGTCTTCTGTATATTAAGGAAATGGATAAGTAGGGGCGAATCCCATGTCGAAATATGGTGAGAGGGAAAGGGAGAGAGAGAGGGAGAGGGAGAGGGAGAGTGAGAGTGAGTGAGTGAGTGAGTGAGTGAGTGAGTGAGTGAGTGAGTGTGTGAGTGAGCGTATGTGTACAGTATGTGTGTGTGTGTGTGTGTGCGTGTGTGTGTGCGTATGCGTAGGCGTGTTCGTGTAAATACATATTCATATACATATACATTTAAATGTATTTAAACATACATACAGACAGACATAAATATACATGTGTGTGTGTAAGCTTAACTAAATCCAGATGTGAATAATCCACATCTTCATATCTCACTTAAGAAGTTCATCTTACAAAAAGTTCAGGAAAAGTTAAGCAGAGTGAATAAGATAAGTGCAAAAACTGTAGCACCGACGATGAGATATACGAATGTAGTATACACGTGAGCAAATATCGGTTTTATGATTTGAACCTGTGCGTGTGTGTGTGTGTGTGTGTGTATGTGTGTGTGTGTGTGTGTGTGTGTGTGTGTGTGTGTGTGTGTGTGTGTGTGTGTGTGTGTGTGTGTGTGTGTGTGTTTGTTTGTTTACCTGTGTATGGTTTCTGTGATTGTGGGTGGTGTATGTGTTTACCTGTACATCTGTGTAGATTTGTGTTCTGTTGCCTTTATGTGTGAATGCATGAGTTTATATCTGTCTCCTTATATATAGTTATCCGTGCTTGCTTGTATACTCTCCCAGTGAATCACAACCACTAAATCTACCCATAATCTTCATCTCTTAAAAAAAAAAAAAAAAAAAAAAAAACGTCATTAAGAGCACAACCCCGGAATTCATTTTCAAAAAATGAATAAAAATAAAAATGAATAAAAAATTTTAAAAAACGCCCTCCGACATCCTACTTTGACGCACCGGACGGACCTCAAGTCGACGTCTAACGCGCCAGACCCCGACGTATCCAAACGCCGAAGCGCCATTCCTTTCGCAACAGATGTGAACAGACGTCCTCCCTCCTACCCTCCCCCCCTCCCACCCCCCCCCCCCAAAAAAAAAGAGGGGAAGGGAGGAGGAGGAGGAGAGGGGGTAACGTTCATCCCCAGGAAACGCAGCGCCGTTGGAATTATTTCATCTTGTAAATGAAGGTAAAAGCTGCGACTCCACGGAATAAAAGCCCCTTCCAAGACGCCCGTAATGGACACGTTTAATCAGAAAATAGAATTCTCCACCATGGCGCCGCGTCAAAATCATCCTCTTTTCATGAATAAATTCAGAGCGAACTCCTATATCCTCCAAAAATAAAAAGCATACTATCCATCTTGTTTGAGATTCATGCTCACCATAACACGTAAGTGATCGTAACTCCCCAAAATGGTGCACTCCTTGTCAAAGTGTGAGTTGGAATCACCATAAAAGCGATCATTTTAAGTTATGGTGCATTCGGGCTTTCACCGCCGCTGCTGCTGCTGCTGCTGGGCCCGGCCGGTGGCGCTGCCCGGGAAGAAGAGGAAGAGGAGAGGAGGGAGGAAGAGGGAGAGGAGGGGGAGGGAGTGGGGGAGGGAGAGGGGCAGGGAAGGAGGGAGAGGGGGAGGGAGTGGGGGAGGAGGAGGGAGGAAGGAAGAGGAGGGAGGGAGGGAGAGGAAGGAGGGAGTGGGGGAGGGAGGGAGGGAGTGGGCTAAGAAAGAGGAGAAAGAGGGAGGGAGGGAGAGGAGAAACGGAAGAAAAGGAAGAGGAGCAAACAGAGTGGGGGAAGGAGGTAGACGTAGACGTAGGAGGGGGGAGGGAGGAGGATAAGAGAGGAAAAGGCGGAGAAAAGAAGAGGAGGATGGAAGGCATGGGGAGAAGAAGGGGGGAGGGTGGGAGTAGGGTAGGAAGAGGGAGAGGAAGAGATTAAAAAAAAAAATGAGAGAGACAAAGAGAGAAAGGGGTAAGATGAGAGGAACGAAAGGATGAGGAGGAATATTAAAAAAAGAAAGAGAGAAAACA
>BOPN01001623.1:170000-172500 GCA_017312705.2 Penaeus japonicus
ATATATATATATATATATATATATATATAATCTTCCTCTCCCTTACTCTCTCCCTCTCTATTTCCCTCCCCTCTCCCTCTCCCTCTCTATTTCCCTCCCCTCTCCCTCTCCCTCTACATCTCCCCTCTATATCTATCTATCTCTCTATCTCTCTCTCTCATGCACCCTCTCACTCTATCTCTCTCTCACTCTCTTTCTCTCCTTTCTCTCTCTCCCTCCCTCTCCTTCTCTCCCTTTCCCTCTTTCTCTCTTCCTCCCCCTCCCTTACTCTCTCTCTACCTCCCTCTTTCTTCCTCTCTCTCCCTCCCCATCCCTCCCTCCCTTCCTCACTCCCTCCCTTCCTCCCTCTCTCCCTCTCTCCCTCCTTCCCTCCCTCCTTCCCTCCCTTCCTCCCTTCCTTCCTCCCTCTCCCCCTTTCTCTTGACAGTAAGAACATATCACTTCTTTTACTCTTAAACCTTTCCAAAGCTTTTGGCAGTATATAAACGACGATATCCTCATAAACAAATTGCCAGTTATAAATATGTGAACATTTGTTTACACACATACACACATGCGCACGTATAATCGCAAGAACGTAAACACATATAACACACACACACACACACACACACACACACACACACACACACACACACACACACACACACACACACACACACACACACACACGAAACACACCTATGTATGTATATGTGTGGGTGTGGGGATTTATTTGTTTGAAGTACAAAGCCTTTAGATTGATAAGACTTGAAAAATGATGGGCTTTAATTCACATTTACAGCTTTTACATCCACCCATACGTAAGCAGCAACAATGTAAACAATTAAACATTATACAGATAGATCTATCCACACCTCTCCCCTCTTTCTCTCAAGAGTAGGATACCAAAGAGAAATTCTATTACCTCCTTTAAGACGAGTTCGATGCATGATCCCACCGCAGAAGAATCATGCACTCTCCACATAGCTGTTTTGATCCCCGTAACCCAGCCGTGCATGAAACCATCCCCTATTATTTTTGCTGTTCTAGTGGCAAGGATGACAGCATGATGTTGCCGGCACATGCGCGGAGCTGCCAGAAGCAAGAGATGTGTGTATGATGTGTGTATTTGATTGATGTTGCATGATTATTCCATGTTGCATCTGTTTTAAGTGGGAATATTTCTATGCACGTTTTTTTTTGGAGATGCATAAAGAAAAATCTATTGTGTTACTTTGTTGTTATTGTGGAGCGCAAATTAGTGATAATGTATAAAGGAAGTTAATTGGTTAACTAATCTTGGCATATTGTTTTTATTGTGTTTTAATTTGATTGTGTACTTTGCCCTCTTTTACTTCTCTCTCTCTTTCTCTCTCTCTCTCTCTCTCTCCCTCCTTCCCTCCCTCCCTCTCTCTTTCTCCCTCTCTCTTTCTCTCTCTCTCTCTCTCTCTCTCTCTCTCTCTCTCTCTCTCTCTCTCTCTCTCTCTCTCTCTCTCTCTCTCTCTCTCTCTCTCTCTCTCTCTCTCTCTCTCTCTCTCTCTCTCTCTCTCTCTCTCTCTCTCTCTCTCTCGCTCGCTCACTCTTTCTTTCCGGTTTCTGAAGCTATTTCTAAAATTTCTATTTGAAGCCAAATGACCTGGTGATGTTGTTTCCTCTTGGAATATATTCACTTTGTTGTATTTTATGGAAACCTCTTATGGTAACTTTTTTCTAGATTCTCTCTCTCTCTCTCTCTCTCTCTCTCTCTCTCTCTCTCTCTCTCTCTCTCTCTCTCTCTCTCTCTCTCTCTCTTCTGACCCCAGCCTCCACACCACATCTCCCTTCTCGACCCCAACCCGACCCCACACACCTTTATTCCTCCACAATCTTACCTTCCACCCTCCTTCCCTCACCTCCACCTCCACCCTAACGACCCCACCTCAACTCTTTCCCGCCCCCCCAACCTGACCCCGTCTCGACCCCTTCCTGACCCCTTCCCCAATCCCTACCCCAACCCTGACCCCTTCCCCACCCCCCAACCCTGACCCCTTTCCCACCCCCGACCCTAACCCCTTCCCCATCCCCCATCCCTGACCCCACCCTGACCCCCAACCCTGACCCCGTCTCGACCCCTTCCCCATCCCCATCCCCCCAACCCTCAACCCTAACCCCTTCCCCATCCCCCAACCCTAACCCCATCCCTGACCCCACCCTGACCCCTCCACCGTGATGTATGCCCGGAGTACATTATTCATTCATTATTTCCCCGCTAGAGGACACCAGCGCCGCCCGTTTGAGGTGTTGCAGAGGACGGGGCAGAAGGACGCGCGGTGCATCTGCTTGTCTTTTTCTTTGTCTTGGTGTTTTTGTTGTTGTTGTTGTTGTTGTTGTTGTTGTTGTTAGGGTTGTCTTGGGTTTGGGTTTGTTTGTTTTTATGTGTTGTGATTTTTTTTTTCTTTGCTGTTTTTTTTTTATTATTATTTTCTTTGCTTTTGTGTTTTTGTTGTCGTTGCTGTTTTTTCTTATTATTTTCTTTGCT
>BOPN01001623.1:177500-202500 GCA_017312705.2 Penaeus japonicus
CGAGACGACAAAGAAGAAGTAGAACCCAGTAAACGAAGAAGAAAAACGAGACGACAAAGGAGAAGAGAGAGAAGAAGAACAAAACAAAACAAAACAAAAGTAAACGAAGAAGAAGAAGAAGAAGAAAACCGTAGTAAACGAAGGAATAACAAATAAGGGGGGGGAGGGGAGGGGGGGAAATAATGCGGCTGGGGACGAGTGGCAACGTAAGGGAATGATACAGAGTTGGTGCCGGGGGCTGAGCGACCTCTCGCAGGCTTTGTGCTCCTCTTGCATTTTGATGGCCTGGAATTTTTAAAACCTACGTCTTGGAAATTTCTTCATTGTACGAATGTTATATTCACTAAAGGGAGGGATGATGTGTGTGTGTTTTTTTTGGATGTATTAATGTTTTTTTTTGTTTTTTGTTTTTTTTGTTTTTCTTTCATTTATGGTTGGTGATTGTATGGGTGTTTGAATTAAATGGGGTTTATTTCTTGTGGACTTGAAGTGAGGGAGAGAGAGAGAGAGAGAGAGAGAGAGAGAGAGAGAGAGAGAGAGAGAGAGAGAGAGAGAGAGAGAGAGAGAGAGAGAGTAAGACAGTGCGCGTGTGTGTGTAGGTATGTGTGCGTGCAGGGAAGGAAATATTCTAAAATGAAAGGTTCCTTACGTATCCCAAAAAGAAAACAAGAGCGTTTAGTTCACGGGGCGGCCGAGAGATGGCAGCACTCTTCAGCAACATGGCGGGCTTGCCGATGAGCCAGTGATTGATTTTCATATTTATCGTTATCTCTTTCTCTGATGCTTGCCTCTCGGAGTGTTCTCGCTTACACACAAACACATACACACACACACATACACACATTCGTTTCTCCGTCGCCCTTTTGAGACGAAATAACGAGAGCTTGTTTCCTTCTGATTACCGTAGTGCAGTTACTCTTCGAGACTCTCTTTTGTTTCTCGATTTATGATTATTTAAAGATCTATGTCCTCCTACCCGGTCCTCTTTCCTTCCGTCCCTCCCTCCTTCATCCCTTTTTCTTCCTCCTGCACCCTTCCCTCTCTCTCTCTTCTTTTTCTCAAAGATAGGGGATAGGGGTGATAGGGGACGGGGAGTTCTTCCTTTCCTTATCCGCTTTCTTTCCCTCCTTTTTTTTCATCTCCCTCCTTTCCTCCCTCCATTACCCTTTTCCTTTCTCCTTCCCTCCGTGACTCCCTCATTACCTTCTTTCCTTTCCTCCCTCAATCCCCTCCTCCTTCTTCCTTCTTCCTTCCCTCGTTTTATTTCCTTTCTTTCTCCCTTCATTCCTCACTCCCTCCTTTCCTCCCTCCATCCATCCCTCCCTCCCTCCCTCCCTTATGTGGCAACGGAGGGCGAGCACGATAGCAACGGCTGACCGGCTCTGTCAACTTTAAAAAAGAGAAAAGGTCTAAATGGCAACATAATTCGCCTTTTATCCCCTCCCCCCACCAATGTCCCCAGTTCCCTATCCCCTTTCATCCCCCTCCCCTTTCTCCCTTCTTCCTTCCCAACCCTTGTCACCTTCTTTCCCATCCCTCTTTCCTCTTATATCTCTTTTCTCCCTTACCTCCCCCTCTCCCCCTCCCCCTCGTCTATCCCCTTCCCACTATATGTTCCCGCCTCCTCCCCCTTTTCTCCCCTTCTCCCCCCTTTCTCCGTATCCCATACCTCCCCCTACTTCCCCTCCCTCTTTCTCCCTATCTCGTATTGCCCCCTCCCCCTTTCTTCCCCCCACCCATCTCCCTTCTCCCTTTTCCCTCTCCATTTCCCCCCCACCCCATCCCATCCCCCTTAGCTGACCTTTAGCTCCCTTCCCCCTCCCCCTCCCTCCCTTCCCCCTCCGCCCTCCTCCCTCCCTCCCCATCCCCTCCCCTCCCTTCCTCCCCTCCCCTCCCCTCCCCCCTACCTAGCGGCTCGTGTGCGCACATCCTTCATCGTCAGGTTCTCCCCGCAAAACTTTGTCATGTTAATCTTCCTCCAATGTGCCCGCCATTTGCATTTCTTGATATTTATTGCCGCCGTTCCTATATAAACTTGTCATAGGAGAGGTCGCATAATTGTGAACCCCCTTCCTCCTCCTTCCTCCCCCTCCTTTCCCCTCTTTCGTTTTTTTTTTCTTTTTTTTTTTTCTTTTTTTCTATTTTTTCTTTTTTTCTTGGGAGTCCTTTTGCCTTTCATTGTTTCCCCTTTTCCTCCTCGCCCCTCTCACTACTTCATCCTTTTTCTAGATTTCCTCCCTTCTCCTCCCCTAACTTTCCCTTTTCCTTTCATTCATTATCCTCTCTAGTTTTCCCCTCATTTTCCCCTTCCCTCCCTTCTTTCTCCCTTCCCTCCCTTCTTTCCCTTCTTTCCCCCTTCCCTTCCTTCTTTCCCTTTCTTTCCCCCTTCACTCCCTTCCCTCTCTTCTTTCTTCCTTCCCTCCCTTCTTCCCCCTTCCCTCCCTTCTTCCCCATTTCCCTCCCTTGTTTCCCCTTCCCTTCTTTCCCTTTCTTTCCCCCTTCACTCCCTTCTTTCTCCCTTCCTTTCCCCCCTCCTCCCTTCTTTATCCCTTCCTTTCCCTCCTCCTCCCTTCTTTATCCCTTCCTTTCCCTCCTCCTCCCTTCTTTATCCCTTCCTTTCCCTCCTCCTCCCTTCTTTACCCCTTCCTTTCCTTCTTTCCCTTTCTTTCCCCCTTCACTCCCTTCCCTCCCTTCTTTCCCCATTCCTCCCCTTCTTTCTCCCTTCCTTCCCTTTCTTTCCATTTCTTTCCCTTCACTCCCTTTTTTCCCTTTCTCCCCTTTCCCTCCCTTCTTTCCCCCCTTCCCTCCCTTCTTCCCCCTTCCCTCCTTGTTTCCCCCTTCCCTCCCCTTCTTTCCTCCTTCCCTCCTTCTTCCCCCTTCCTCCCTTGTTTCCTCCTTCCTCCCTTCTTCCCCCCTTCCCTCCCTTGTTTCCCCCTTCCCTCCCTTCTTTCCTCCTTCCCTCCTTCATTCCCCTTCCCTCCCGTGTTTCCCCCTTCCCTCCCTTCTTTCCTCCTTTCCTCCCTTCTTCCCCCTTCCCTCCCTTGTTTCCCCCTTCCCTCCCTTCTTTCCTCCTTCCCTCCCTTCATTCCCCTTCCCTCCCTTGTTTCCCCCTTCCTTCCCTTCTTTCCCCTTCCCTCCCTTCATTTCCCCTTCCCTCCCTTCTTTCCCCTTCCCTCCCTTCTTTCCCCCTTCCCTCCCTACTTTCCCCTTCCCTCCCTTCATTTCCCGCCCCTCCCTTCTTTTCCCGCACCTCCCTTCTTTTCACGCACCTCCCTTCTTTCCTCCATCTCTCCCTACTTACCCTCTTCCCTCCCTTCTTTCCCCTTCCCTCCCTTCTCCCCCCCCCCTTCCCCTTTTCCGTTTGCATTCATCCACGCTCTCTAGATTCTACCCCTCTTCTCTTGTCCCCCTCCCTCTCCCTTCCCTCTCCCCCCTTATCTCTTTCTTCGCCCTTGTCCTCCTCTCTCCTCTCCCTTCCCCTCTTCCCTTATCTCTTTCTTCGCTCTTGTCCTCCTCTCTCCTCTCCCTCTCCCTCTCCCCCCTTATCTCTTTCTTCGCCCTTGTCCTCCTCTCTCCTCTCCCTTCCCTCTCCCCCTTATCTCTTCCTTCGCTCTTGTCCTCCTCTCTCCTCTCCCTTCCCCTCATCCCTCTCGTTCTTTATCCTCTGTGAGAATATTGTGTTAAACTCTAACCTTTAAGACAGTCGAAAATCATATAAGGCAAGTACATGGAAGTCAACTCTGCGGTCCACAGGAGAGATATCAACTTCATATTTCCTTATGAGACGGTGAGAGAGTGAGAGGGAGAGAGAGGGAGGGAGGGAGAGAGAGGGGGAGGGAAGGAGGGAGGGAGGGAGAGAGGGAGAGAGAGAGAAGAGTGAAGAGGTGTGAGGTAATTGGCAGAGAGAGAGGGAGAGAGAGAGAGAAGAGAAGAGAAGAGAAGAGAAGAGGAGGGAGGTAATAGGCAGAAAGAGAGGGAGAGAAAGAGAGAGAGAGAGGAGAGAGGGAATAGCAGAGTGAAAGAGAGAAGAGGAGAAAGGGAATAGACAAAGAGAGAGAAAAAAGAGAAGAGAAGAGGAGTGGAGAGGAGAGAGGGAATAGGCACAGAGAAAGAGAAAGAGAGATGATACAGAGAGAAACAAGGAAACAGAAAACAAGCAAACAAAATAGAGAAATAAAAATACAAATAACGAACATTAACAAAGACACAACCAAAAACATGAAATAGGTCAGACGAAAGGAGAGACAGAGAGAAGTGGGTTAGAAGTGTAGGGTTGGCGAGAGAAGTGGAGGGTTCGAGCAAGAAGGGCGCCAGTGGACGTAGGTTAGGCTGTACAACTAATATGCGTTCGTGCTTCCGTCTCTCTCTCTCTCTCTTCTCTCTTCTCTTCGCTTTGTCGTTTGTCTTTTGTTTTGTCTTTGTTCTGCGTGTGTGGATTGTACTTGTTTTTGTATTTGTTTTGTTTGTTTGGAGGGTGGGCTCGTGTTGGGTTTGTATGTGGTAGTTTTGTTTGTCTTTTGTTTCGTGATGTGTCTTTTTTTTTCTTTTTTTTTGAGGGGGGAGGGTATAAGTGGACACCCTTTTGGTTCTTTGGTTTTTTAGTTCTCTCTCTCTCTCTCTCTCTCTCTCTCTCTCTCTCTCTCTCTCTCTCTCTCTCTCTCTCTCTCTCTCTCTCTCTCTCTCTCTCTCTCTCTCTCCCTCCCCCTCTCTCTCTCTCTCTCTCTCTCTCTCTCTCTCTCCCTCTCCCTCTCCCTTTCCCTCTCTCCCTCTCTCTCTCTCTCCCTCTCTCTCTCCTCTCCTCTCTCCCTCTCCCTCTCTCCCTCATTTCCTCCCTCCTTAGCTCCCTCCTTTCCTCCCTTCTATCCTCCCTCCCTTTTCTCACTCCTACCTTCCCTCTCCTTCCTCCCTCCCTCAATCCCCTCTCTCCCTCACTCCCTAACTCCCTAACTCCGTTCTTCCTTAGCTCAGTCCCTTCACCCTTCCTTCCCTCTCACACTTCCTTCCTTCCCTTATTCTCCTCTCTCCCTCCCTTCTTCTCTCTCCCCAAACCCTCCCTCCCTCCCTCTCAAACCCTTCTTCCTTCCCTCCACCCCTCAAACCGTCACTCATTCACTTCAACCCTCCCCTCCCTCCCTCCCCTTCTCAAATCCTCCCTCTCTCTCACTCTCCTCAAACCATCCCTCTCTCTCCCTCTCCTCAACCCCTCTCCCCCAACAAACCCTCCCTCCCCCCTCAATCCCTCCCTCAAACCCTCCCCCACCCCCAACTTGCCTCCTTCACCCCCATTTCTCAAATCCTCCCTCCCCCCTCTCAAACCCTTCCTCCCTCCCCTCCCTCCCCTTAAACCCTCCCTCCCTCCCTCCCTCCCTTTCCTCCCTCCCTCCCTCCCCTTCCCCTCCCCTTCCCCTCCCTCTCAAATCCTCCGTCCCCTCAAAACCCTTCCTCCCTCCCCTCCCTCCCCTTAAACCCTCCCTCCCTCCCTCCCTTTCCTCCCTCCCTCCCTCCCTCCCCTCCGTCTCAAACCCTCCCAAACCCTCCCCTCCCCTCCCTCCCTCCCTCCCTCCCTCTCTTCCTCCCCCTCCCCTCCCTCCCTCCCTCCCTCCCTCCCTCCCCTCCCTCCCCCTCCCTCTCAATCCCTCTCTCAAACCCTCCCCTTCCTCTCCCTCTCCCTCCCTCCCTCCCTCCCTCTTCCTCCCCCTCCCTCCCTCCCTCTCTTCCTCCCCTCCCTCCTCAAACCCTCCCTCCCCTCCCCTCAAACCCTCCCTCCCTCCCTCCCTCCCTCCCTCCCTTCCCTCCCCTCTCCCTCAAACCCTCCCTCCCCTCCCCTCCCTCCCTCCCTCCCTCCCTCCCTCCCCTCTCTCTCAAACCCTCCCCCCCTTCCCCTCAAACCCTCCCTCCCCTCCCCTCAAACCCTCCCCTCCCTCTCAAACCCTCCCTCCCTCCTCTCCTCCCCTTCAAACCCTCCCTCCCTCCCTCCCCTCAAACCCTCCCCCCTCCCTCCCCTCCTTCCCTTCAAATCCTCCCTCCCTCCCTCTCCTCCCCCTCAAACCCTCCCTCCCTCTCTCCCTCCTTAAACCCTCCCTCCCCTCCCTCTCAAACCCTTCCTCCCCTCAAACCCTCCCTCCCTCCTTCCCCTCAAACCCCCCCTCTCAAACCCTCCCCTCCCCTCCCCCTCAAACCCTCCCTCACTCCCCTCAAACCCTCCCTCCCTCCTCTCCTCCCCCTTCAAGCCCTCCCTCCCTCCCTCCCTCGGCCTCCCCCTCCCTCCCCTCCTTCCCTTCAAATCCCTCCCTCCCTCTCCCTCTCCTCCCCCTCCAAGCCCTCCCTCCCTCTCTCCCCTCCCTTCTAACCCTCCCTCCCCTCCCTCTCAAACCCTTCCTCCCCTCAAACCCTCCTCCCTCCCTTCCCCTCAAACCCCCCCCTCTCAAACCCTCCCTCCCCTCCCCTCAAACCCTCCCTCCCTCCTTCCCCTCAAACCCCCCTCTCCAAGCCCTCCCCCTCCCCTCCCCTCAAGCCCTCCCTCCTCCTCTCCCTCCCCCTCCGACCCTCCCTCCTCCTCCTCCTCCTCCTCCTCCTCCTCCTCCTCCTCCTCCTCCTCCTCCTCCTCCTCCTCCTCCTCCTCCTCCTCCTCCTCCTCCACCACCACCTCCTCCTCCACCACCACCTCCCTTTCCTCCTCCACAAGACAGCCACTCGAGAGAGCTAACTTCCCTTCCTCTTCTCTCTCTCCCCACAGGCTGCTGGACCGCGGCCGGATGTTCGTCTGGTCGACAGCGCAGGCCAAGAGGCTCCTCGTAGGGCCAAGGAAGCAGGACAAGGAGGACGACCAGGAAGAGCAGCCGAGGGAAGGAGGACAAGGAGCCATCAGGAGGACGGCCGCGGCGGCGAGGAATCTTCCCGTATCCTGCGACGTGGAGAGAGGAGGAGGGTGCGAGGAGGGAGGTCGCGGCGACGGAATGGTTATGGAGGAGGAAGAGGAAGAAGAGAAGGAGGAGGAAGAGGAGTTGAAGGATGAGGAGGAGATGTGGGTGGGCGAGCGGCTGCTAGATCTTGGGGCCGGGGACGGTCACGTGACACAGGTCCTGGCCGCGGGCTCCGTACAGGTCGATGTGACGGAAGCCTCGCCCGTCATGAGGAGGAGGCTGCGGGACAAGGGATACAGGTACGTCTTCCGCACGCACACACGCCACGCCTTCACGTACCCACACTTACATATGCATCCACACGCACGCACGCACTCACACACACACACACACACACACACACACACACACACACACACACACACACACACACACACACACACACACACACACACACACACACACACACACACACAAGCACGGGCGCTTGCACAAATATACACACATCCTTACACTTAGACTTGCACAACCCTCACTGTCGTAGGTCCCCACACACGCACACACACAAGCAGCTTTCACCTTTTTATGTATTTGTTGTTTTTTTCTTCTTTTTCTTCTTTTTATATTACTGATGCGAGGTCATTCAGGAGGTCACTTTAAACAGGAATTAACCCAGGTACTTTATAGGCGGACAGACAGACAGACAGACAGACAGACTGACTGACAGACAAACAGACAGACAGAGACAAAGAAAAGGAAACAAGGCATTACTGGATTACTTGTCATATTGCGTAGTATTATAACTTGTTTGTGGTACAATTGTGTGCAAGGTAATAAGGGAATCACAAAAACAAGCAATGCAATGCAATGATGCAAAGGGATATAGGTTAATGATGCAGAGGATGAATGTGAAATCCCCTTCCTAACAATAATAATGATAATAATGTTGTCAAAAATATGAACAATGATGATATTGGTAACGATAATGATGATAATGATCGTAGTGAGGATGACAATAATGATGATGATAATGATAACAATAATAATGATAGTAATAATGATAAAAGCAATAATATTGATAATAATGATGATGATAATCTGATAATAATTAGCAAAATCCTATATTTTAATGATAATAATAATAATAAAAATAATAAAACAAAACAAGCCAATCAACATAACCAAAGGGGAAAAAATGGAATGAAACGAAATAGACCGAAAAAGGACGATGACGAGAAGACGGCTGTTGCAGAAAATAGAGGAAAGAGGGGGTTAGCGAAGGAGGAGGGGGGGGGGGGCAGGGGGGGCGGGGTGAACGCTGTAATCATTGGGGTCTTCATGAGGAAATGGGTTGAGAGGGGTGGTCTTATTGGGGAAGAAAAGGAGGCAGTGGCCAGGGAGAGGGAGACAGAGAGAGGGAGAGGGAGAGAGAGAGAGAGAGAGAGAGAGAGAGAGAGAGAGAGAGAGAGAGAGAGAGAGAGAGAGAGAGAGAGAGAGAGAGAGAGAGAGAGAGAGAGAGAGAGAGAGAGAGAGAGAGAGAGAGAGAGAGAGAGAGAGGGCGGAGGAAGATAGATAGGGAGATAGAAGTGAGAAAGGGAAAGAGAGAAAAAGAGATGTTGGAGAGGGAAAGAGTTGCAAGCAAGGACTGAAGGAAGATAGATAGAAAAAAGAAGGATGTGAGTGAAAGGAAAGAAAGGAGAGAGTAAGTGACAGACTAGGAGAAAAAGAGGAATGAGAAATGAGGGAAAGAGACATAGAGAGACAGAGACACAGATAAGCATACTTACATACAGACAGACATACATACTTACAGACAGACAGACACACTAACAAATAGAAAGACATACTTACAGGTAGACTTACAGACAGACAGACATACTTACAAACAGACTTAGACAAAGACAAACAGACAAAGAAGAATAAAAAAACAAGAAAGAATAAGACAAGGGAAAGACGTAGAGAGGGGAAGGAGAGGGGGAAGGGGTGGTACAGAATGGGGAAGATAAAGGGGTGGGGGAGAGGGGGAGAGAGAGAGAGGGAGGGGGGAGGGGAGAGAGAGAGAGAGAGGGGGGAGGGGGAGAAAAGACCCAGGTGTGCTTCCTGTATGACGAAGATCTGAGAGAAGCTGGTAAATACTGATGCGATGGTATTGAAATTCCGTCGATATTTATCTCTTTCAAATAAATTGTTTCATCGCTCTTTACCCATTTTTCTTTTCTTTTCCTTTTTTTCGGCTTTTTTGTCTATATTTCTTTCCTCTGTTTTTTCTGTTCTTACTTTTTTGGCCGTTTTTTTCTATCTTTTGTCTTTTCTGACTGTTTTTTTTCTTATACTGTTTTGTTTTGTTTTCTTCTTCTTGTTCTTGTTCTTCTGGTTATATTATTATTGATTTGTATAACAACGTCCAAAGAACAGTCAAATCAAAAGAAATGTATTCTAATTTTGTTATTTTTTAAAGATTTACAAATGCAGATAACTGAAATTTTGAAGAAAAAAAAAGAAAAAAATCAGATCTTGAACAATGATCATTTCGAGTATTCTTAACGAAAATATGTTAACCATTACGTATAAGTAAACACATTTCTTAATCGCCAAACACCCAGACAAATCACTTCATCAGAATATATGAAATACATTATTACTCAAATATTCTGTCAGGATGAGCGTGGCATACTTATAACGGAGCTCACTTTCCGTACTAACCTACCCGGAGTGCCCAAGATGCATAATGTTGCATGTATTCAAGCATAGTACATATGATCCCTTTGCCTTCAAGAACCGTTGTATTAAATGTAAACACAGCTTGGATGCGTTTCATTTTGTTTTGTTTTTGTTTTCTTTTCTTTTTTGTCCTTTTTGTCCAATTCTTTTGTAACTGGAAACTGAATTAAAGATAAGTATGAATGTAAAAGGTAATTAGATAATAGGAAGAAGGATTAATATGAAGGAAGAGGGTGTGTGTAGGGGGGGGGATATGCTAATAGTATATGATTGTTGTATGTTTAGTAGTAAGGGAATGCATGGCGCGAAAATTATTGCAGAGGTTGGTACGAATGGGAAAGAAATAAGATACTAATTAATATGAAAACGAGAGATCGCAAACTTAGATGGTAAAGAAAAAAAAACGTTATAGTGTCACTATGCGTTTGTCTTAGAGCTGCAAAGTGTCAGGTTGAGTCATAGTAAAGTGAGAAGAAAAAAAAAGCGAAGTTGCCACGGAAATGATTCCCTCGGCAACCTAGAAATGGCTTTGTGACCTATTCTGACGACCTTGATAGTGTTCAAAAAGTCCCCTGAATGAAAATTTGTCTGATTGTGAGAAACTTCTTTGTGTGAGAAATATCCGTAACCATTTCTATGGGTGACACACTTTTTGACTTTTGAACCGAAAAAAAAACTTTCCTATATTTCCCATATTTCACAAGAGACGCCTTGCTCAACACGGTGTCGAGAATTGCCTTCGCCTTTTGTTGCAAAGTGGCACATAATTATGTTGACAACGATATTCCTATGCAGGAACGTACTTACCGTAATATAAAAGAACGTGCAATAGAGAAAATAATGAAGTAAATCAGATAAATACCGTACTTCTTTACTCTTACCTTCACTAACAAATCACAGGTATGTTGCAGTGAATTGCAGTTAAGCTTTCTCTAGGTACGTCTCAAGTGTACATTACTTTTCCAGCACTTGTTGCTTAGTGCCCGTTCCACGAGACATTCAGAATAGTTGTGGTAGGAAAAGAATTCTTAAAGGTTAAATAAAATAAAAGAATGGACAAATGTATTATATGTGGGTTGTATCGTGCGTTTGGCAGTCACTGGCTGTTATATGAACATCATTATTTGAATTATACATTATCCTTCTATGTAGAATAGATGCTGGATTATAAAAATTATTGGAAGTTAAATAAAATACGAAAGTACAAGTCTATTAGGTCTGTATTACACGTTTCAAAGACACTGACAGTTATATGAACAAAATCATTATTTCAGTACAATATCTGTCTACATAATATCACTTCCCTGTGCTTTCTCAACACATGTACGTGAATATTCGAAGAAAACACAAGTATAATTCTTTACCATATCGACCTACTTCCTCAGCATCATACTCCCTCTCAAGATAAAGATTTTTCCTTCCATGTCGAGATCTGGAGCAAGGAAGTCCCTTCCGAGAAAGAAAAAGAAAGAAAAGGAAAAGAAAAGGAAAGCATACATTATTATCCACATATTGACGCGCCTACCCAAGATCCTCTGACCAATCAGAAGCTCGCACGCGCCCTTTGCTCGCGCCTGCCTGGCTCTCGCCCGCTCATTAGTGGAAATATGACGCCTGGAAATCTAATTGGACGCTTAATGAAGGCATTTCCTACCGCCCGCCACCGATGCGTGATAATCCATTTTTTTAAATCTCCGCACGTTGCAATCTCGCTGCATAATCCTGGTGGGAGAGAGGAAAGCGTGTGTGGCCGCGTCTGTAATAAAGCTCGGCATTATCCTGATACAGTAAATTTACCGCAGTTCCTCGTGTGTGAGAGAAAGAGCACGGGCGAAAAGCGGTATCTGGCAACTCTCATTCCCGCGGCGATGACCAATGGCGACAAAGACGAGGGAAGGGAACAATATTGCTAGCGTTCGCGCAAGAAAGTAAATTATGTTCCTTCTTCACATCTGCTACACGAGAAGATGCCAGGGAATGACCTTTGCCTGGAACTTTAAGGAGGCGAGATTTTCTCAAGTGCCCTTATCTGTAGAGTGCGGGGGGGTTTATTTACCTATAATATTTATCTGCCAATGTTTTCCCCCCTGATACATCTCCCGGACAGAACTGCACATTACGTTTATTAAAAGGGTCAGTCGAGAAGTCCGATATGTCATTTCCGTCTTAGAGGGAGGAAAACCGATATTACGTTTATTATTATTATCATGTATAAGCCCGTAGAGCATAGATGTATCACCAGCTATTCGAGTTTAGAGGGTTGATACCATCTCTGCCAGTTCATAAAATCGATGAAGAACCATCTGTGTATGAAGTCACGGGTCATATATTCATCTGCAGACGCCTTGCACGAATGCCGAGGTTGTAATAACGCGGCGAATGAGTGCCGTTACAATATCCTAAGAATCAGGAAAAAGACGAATGAAGAAAAGGTGCAAGAATGGGGAAGAAGAAAGATGGAACTAACACAAAGGAGTTACGACCTAAGCTGTGAGGGACGTCCTCTCTGTTACACAGGACGCGGCGAGAGGGTCGAGCAGGCAAATGAGGGTAATGTTCAACACGGCGGAGTTGAAAGTGATATCACACACCCGTACACACTTAATGCACGCGGGTGTTCATACATAGAAGTGTTAGAACGCATCTCGCACAGCCACGAGTAGTCACATACACGCGTTCAAATACACACAGTTACGTACACACGAATTAATTTTCACTTGAATTTATGTTATATTGACATGTTCATCATTGTTAGTACAAGAAAAGATATCATAGAATAAAAAAGAATAACCAGAGGAAATAACAAATATGTTCCATTGTTCTATTAACTAAGCCTTCTAAGGTGCATGGTGTTTGTTCGTACTCTCAAAGGTTGACATAATTAACTATATGTAAAAGCAAAATCCTTCGTTAAACTGATTACTGAAAGGACTTCGTAATTAATTAAGGAAAAGTAGTAGTGGTTTCTCGACCCTAATGATCTCATTATGTTAATAAGGTCCAAAATTTAATATGTTTCCTCATTATTGTTGAGTTGCAAAACAACTTGTTTTCAAAATCGTTGAGATAAACAACCTAGAATTTATGCAACACCTTAATTATGCTCTTATTAAGAAGCTTTTTGGGGGACGACGGGGGGGGGGTAGAGATCAGGAAAAGGAGAGATAGAAGAGAAGATAGATCAATAAAAGAAAAGAAGAAGGGGGAGAGGGGGAAAGAAAGTAAGAAGAAAGAGGAAGAGAGTTAGAGAAACAGAGATGAGAGGAAATAGAAAAAGGTCATAGGTCACATGAGAAAGATTATAATAATAAGTTTACTGAGGAAAGAAGGACTAAAGAAATGAAGTTTAATGGAGACGAAAGACAGCAATCAAGAAAAGAGAAAAAAACAAGACAACCAAGAAAAGAAGGTCACAGGAAAGAAAATCATAGAATTTAATTAAGGTCACAGGAAAAAAGAGAAAACGATCGTGGAAATGGAGATAGAATAATCACAGATGATATGGAAACGGAGGACATGGAACAAAGAAGACCAAGAGATTAATGTACGAGAATAAGGCTAAACAAAAAAGTGAAAGAATGGGTAAGGAGAAACAGACATAAGAGAATGGAGAGAAATAGAGATAAGGAGAAAAAAAGATGAAAAAGAATGGACGGAGAAAACGGAGAAACGAATGAAGGAAACTAGAGGGAAATTAAAGAAACTTAGCAGAAAATAGGAGGCAATAAACATCACAAAGAAAGGGAAACAGAAGTTAAGAAAAAAAGTAAACAAAGGATAGATGAAATAAACACAAGAGATGATGAAACTACAGCGTCAAAAGATAAGGAGAGACAAAGAAAGAAAGAAAGGGTGAAGCCAACAAGATAAAGAGACGAGGAAGAACAAGAAGGTCACATGACTAGTGAAAAAGAGAGAGTTATAAAAGAATGAAAGGGAGGATGAAAGGTCACATAAAAAATAGGAATAAAGGTGAAACAGAGCTAGTAAAAAAAGGTGAAAACAGAAAGGTCAAGAAAATAAAGAGAAATAGTAAGAGGAATAAGAGAAAAACACGGATAGAAGAGAGGCAGAGAGTTACTCAAAGGAAAGGATAGACAGTAAGGTGAGAAACAAAGAGATCAAAGGAAAAGAGGAAACAAAGGTCAAAGCGAAAGGCGAGAACACAGAGAAAGAAAGAGGAAAGGGAAAGTCAAAGAGAAAAGAAAAGACAAAGAGGTCACAGAGAAAAAAAAATTAACCTAGAATTAAAAAAAAAAGCCAAAAGACAAAAAAAAGAAAACAAATCAAAGCCCAAGAGCAAAATAACCGAAAAAGGTCAAAAGGTCGAGAGAAAGAGAAAAAGAGAAAGAAAGAGAGAGAGAGAGAGAGACAAAGAGGTCAGAGGAAAAGTGGAGACAGAGGGCCCTGGTGTCATCCGGGCTGCCACAGTATCGGATGCCGCCACCATTCAGATTCAAGAAATCAATAGCCAAAACACTCAACTCATAATCGCCTGCCGAGTCTCGACCCGGCGAGGAAGGAGGGAAGGAGGAGAGAGATAGAGAGAAGAAAGGAGGAGAGGAGAGGGAGAGAGAGATAGGGAGAAGAAAGGAGGAGAGAGATAGGGAAAAGACATGAGGAAAGGAGAGGGAGAGAGATAGGGGAAAGACAGGAGGAGAGGAGAGGGAGAGAGATAGGAGAAGAAAGGAGGAGAGGAGAGGAAGAGATAGATAGGGAGAAGACAGGAGGAGAAGGAGAGGATAGGAGAGGAAAGGGAGAAAGATAGGAGAAGAAAGGAGGAGAGGAGAGGGAGAGAGATAGGAGAAGAAAGGAGGAGAGGAGAGGGAGAGAGATAGGGAGAAGAAAGGAGGAGAGGAGAGGGAGAGAGATAGAGAAAAGAAAGGAGGAGAAGAGAGGAAGAGAGATAAGAAAAAGAAAAAAGAGGGAGAAAGAGAAGATGGGAAGATAAAGAGGAAGGGAGAAAGGAGAGATACAGAGGAGAAAGGAGAATGATTGCGGTAGCGAGGAGAGAAAGATAGGCAAGAATTATACAGGGAGTAGAAAGGAAGCACAATGGAAAGAGATATAATTACGGAGGAGAAAGGAGGAGAGGAAGAGAAAAGAGGAAAAGAAAGAACAGTGATATATATATATATATATATATATATTATATATATATATATATATATATATATATATATATATATATATATATATATATATTTATATATATATTTATATATATATATATATATATATATATATATAAATATATATATATATATATATATATAAATATATATATATATATATATATATATATATATATATATATATATATATATATATATATATATATATATATATATATATAAAGAGACAGAAGAAGAGAAAGAGAGAGAGAGAGAGAGAGAGAGAAAAGAAATAGGATGGAGAAGGTGACGTAGGGAGGAGAAAGGAGAAGAAGAGAGATTGTAAGGATAAAGTAGAGAAAAAAGATAGAAGAAACATCTTATAGGATAGAAGAGGAAGAGGGATAGAATTAAAAAGAGAGAAAAGCAGAGAGAGAGATGAAGAAAAAAATAAGGGAGGAAGAGGAGAAAAAAAGACGAGATAAATAGTAAAGAAAAAAAACATATATGAATAGGAGAAGAAAGAAGAGAGAAAGAGATATGTAAGGAGGGTGAAAGTGTAAAGAAAAACAGGGTATAGAGGAGAAGGAAGAAATGAAAGGGAAAAATACAAAGTTATTGATGGGAGAGAATGAAGTAGACGGAAGGAGTGGGAAGGTAACGAAAGAGGTAAAGGAGAGAAGGAATAATAGGGGTGAGACAGGGAAGAGAAAGAATGGGAATAGAGACGAGGCAGAAAAAAGCAAGAGGAGAGAAGATGGGAGAAAGAAAGACCGATAAAAGGAAGAAGAGGCAGAAATTGGGGAAATAAACGACAGAACAGAGGGCGAGGGAGGGAAGGGAGAAGAGAACGAAGGGAATAAAGATGGAAATACGTAGGAAGCAAGAAGAAAATGGAAGAGGGGAAGAAAAGAGCGAGAGATAGGAAGGAAGTAGGGGAGAGATAGAAGAGAAGATGACGTAATATAGATGAGAAAAGAAAAAAGGAGAAAGGCAAGGTGCAAAGAGAATGATGAATAGAAGAGAAAAAAAGAGTATGAGAGATGGATAGGGAAGGAGGGTGAGTGATAGAGAGGAACAGGGAGAGACAGGTTGGAGAAATGAGGGGGAGAGAGAGGGAGAAGGATTTAGAAGAAAGGGGAGAGAAAGAGAGAATGAATTAAAAGAAAGGGGAGAGAAAGAGAGAAGGAATTAGAAGAGGGGGAGAGATAGATTGGAGAAAAGAGAAGGGGGAGGTGAAGGAGGAAGAAGAAGAGCAAGTGGTGAAGATGGAAGATGGAGTGAGAAAGGAAAGGGAGAAGAAAATTAAGAAAACGATTATAGTCGAGCAAACAAAATCATACACAAAGACTAGATCATGGAAGCTGTTGTTTCTGAATTGTTTTAGCTGTTGTGGTTTTGTGGTTATTATAGTTGTAGTTGTAGTTGTTGTAGCTGTAATTGTTGTATATAATTTGTTTTCTGTGATAAGGGGAATTTTGTGATTTGATTAGCTGTAGAAAAACAACTCTTGGAATTATGGGACCAAGGAAGTGTTAGGTTTGGAAAATCATGTGATAGCAAACGGTAAATGAAGAGTGCGAGTAAGAGAGAGAGAGAATTTTGAATTTTGGAAAAAAATGAAAGATAAAGAAATAGACTGAAAAGAATAGTTAGAGAACAAGAGAGTATTTAACTCGCCATGAAGGAATTCCAAATGACATTTAATTTATTATTCATAAAGAGAGAGGGCGGGGGTGGGGATAGGGGGAGGGAAGGAGAAACGGACAGTAGGAGTAGAGGAAGGGGGAAAGGGGGAAAGAAAAACGAACAGTAGGAGTAGAGGAGGGAGAAGGGGGAAGGAAAAACGGACAGTAAGAAGAAGAGGAAGGGGGAAAGGGAGAAAAGGGAAGCAAAAATCCCTCCTGCCGTAGGATGAAGGGACGAAAAGGGTGGAAAGAGGAATCAGAACTTTAGGCGTATGAAGGGCGCTTGATTGATACCGACCAAGGAAAGGAACTTTGTCGGTTGATGTCTGAAATCGAGGAAGATATGGTTTATGGCTCGCGGGACAGAGCCGGAAGACTGGAGAGGACACAGTCTGTTAAATCAATGTTGAGGGAGGAGGACTTTTTTCTTTCTTTCTTTCTTTTTTTTGGGGGGTGGAGGTGGGGGGTAGGGGTATGTTTTTTCTCTTTCTTTCTTTCTTTCTTATTTGCTGATAAGTCTTTTGTGTTGTTTGGTTTCTTTGTTCTCTTTCTTTTTTTTCTCTCTCTCTCTGTCTCTTTCTCTCTCCCTCTCCCTCCCTCTCCCCTCCTCCCCCCTCTCCCTCTCCCTCTCTCCCCCCCTCTCCCTCTCTCATTACTCATTAGTTAATGGAAGCGAACACCTCCTCGTTCATATCATCTTCGGCTGTCAGCAGGCAATCAAAGTAGGTGAATAAAGTCACTTTCGATAACGATAAATGAACTAAAAATAGCAACCCCCTCCCCCCTTCCCCCCTTCACACAAACTGTTCGTTTTCTCACTCTCGACTTCGGCTTAGGAGTCACGTAGGAGGTTTTATCAGCGTCGTTTTCAGCTTTTTCCAAATCCTGATTTTTTCCCTCCCTCTTTTTTTCCCCTCCGCTTTCTTTCCTTTACTGATCTTATTCTTCTTTGGGAGAATAGGAATACCGGATGAACAATTCATTGGGATATTTCCTGTGTTTCGGATTAGTTTGGATAAAAACGCAGTTTTTTTTCTCTTTATCCATCTAAATTTATATTTTTTTATATCATCTCTATCTTTTTCTCTCTTCTCTTCTCTTCTCTTCTCTCCTCTCTATCTTTATATTTCTCTCTCCTCTCCTCTTCTCTTCTCTCTCTATCTTTATATTTCTCCCTTCTCTCCCTCCCTCCTCTCTCCCTTCCCTCCCTCTCTTCCTTCCCTCCCTCTCTTCCTCCCTTCCCTCCCTCCTCTCTCCCTCTCTCCCTTCTCCCCCTCTCTCTCCCTTCCATATATATATATACTAGATATATCTCTATAGAACATCTGCAAACAGGTATCTATTCAAAAAGAAAGTGCAAGATGTCCATCCTCTTTTGCTATTTTTCTCGTCTTTTTTGTTTATATTTCTCATTTTCTTTCGTTTCTATTCGTTTTTCCGCGCTTCTTCGTATTCTTTTTTTTTCAACGTCTTCTATCCACTTCTTTTTCTTTACGCTTTCGTTTTCTTTCCGTTTTTTTCTTTTTTTTTCGATCGTTTCCAATTTTCGTCTACGAGTTTTATCTTTTTTTTTCCTTTTCTGTTCGTCCATCTTCCTATCCCCTTTGCCTTCACTCTCTTCCCTCTCTCCTTCTCTCCCTCTCTCCCTTCTCCCCCTCTCTCTCCCTTCCCTCCCTCTCTTCCTCCCTTCCCTCCCTCCTCTCTCCCTCAACGGCGGTCAGTTCATTAGAAGAAATACAGAAGTTTCCGGATGAATGGGACAGCCCGGTTCCACTTGAACGCCCCGCCCCTTTGGACAAAAGACGATCGGTTGCGCCTGGACGTTTAAAAAACCCGGTTATGGGGTTCGTGGTTTTAAGAAAGAGTTTGATGAATCTGATGTGGTTTGTTTTATTTATTTATTTATTATTTTTATTATTATTATTATTATTATTATTATTATCGTTATAGTCGTTATTATTTTATTATTACTATGATTTCCATTTTTTTATCATTATTGTTGTCTTTTTTCAAGCTCTATTTTTTTCGATCAAAGGAAGGTGTTTTTCGCGATCTTTCGTTGTTGTTTTCGTTCACGAGACGAAAGGAATTGTTAATGATACTAAACACAGTAAACATAGTCTCTAATGATGTCGGATTTAGAAGCCTTTATGAGAGAGAGAGAGAGAAAAGAGAGAGAGAGAGAGAGGGGGGGCGGAGGAAGCACATATTCAAAACACACACACACACACACACACACACACACACACACACACACACACACACACACACACACACACACACACACACACACACACACATGCATGCACGGTAGTCCAATCATTATCATATATTGATCCCGGTAAACAATTGATAAAAATCCTGTCATATAAGAATTACGAAAATGATGAACAGGAAGATAATAATAATGATATTGATAATGATTGGGTTGACGATGATGATAATGATAATCATCATGATTCGATAAAAAAAATCAGGTAGATGATAACCCATTTTCTACATTTTATCCTTATTGTCATCACGTAACGAAGATTTAAAAAAAAAACTCATATCATTCACTCGTATCTAACAGCGAAAGGTCAAACAGGGTCAGCGGGAAATAGGAGATAAAAGGTCACACTAAGGTCAGATGGGAAGGCAGAGTACATCCCCATCTCCCTTACCCCCCCCCCCCCCTCCCCCATTCCCCATTCTCCTTGTGTTCTACGGAAATGTAATCAGATATAGACCGGCGAATGAGGAAGTGTAGAAAAAGAGGAGAGAAGATGGGAAAATAGACCTTATATATGGGTTGCTTAGGGTCGTCACGCTCTGATTGGATGTTCATTTTTTTTTCAAATGGTCGAAGAATTGTGGTAAATATGAGACAAAGATTAAAAAGAGACGGAGGCGGGAAGGGGGGAGGGGGAAGAAGATAAAGGAGGGGGAGAGGCGCCCCCTTCCCCTTCAATTTCCTCCCCTACCCCCTCCCTTTCCGCCGCTTCTCTCACATCCCCCCTCTCTTTTCCCCACCCTTTCCCTATCCCTCTCTCCCCTTCCCCTCCCCCTCCCCATACATCTCCCCTTCCCCCCTCCCTTCTCATCTTCTTTTCCTCCCCTTCCCCCTCACTTCACGCCTCCACCCCCTTCCCCCAAACCCCCCTCCTCCTCCCTCATACCCCCCCAGAACCCCCTCCTCCCTCCCTCATACCCCACTAAAACCCCCCCTCCTCCTCCTTCCTACCCCCCCAGAACCCCCCTCCTCCCTCCCTCATACCCCTCCTCCTCCTTCCTACCCCCCCAGCGGCACCGTCCACGTAAACTTAATTTTCGAGTGGACACGGCGGAATACATTTGGAATATGAATAATAAAACGAGGAGGAGGAGGAGGGGGAGGAAGAGGAGGAGGAGGGGGAAGAGGAGGAGGAGGAGGAGGGGGAGGAGGAGGAGGAGGAGGAGGGGGAGGAGGAGGGGGGAAAAAAGGGAGAAGAAATCCGACGTTGGAATCTAATCTCCAAATGTACTAGGAGTCTCCGGAGCGTCGGCCTCAATTTCTTAATTCATGTTCAAATAAAACTAATTCCGGGATAGTAGCCATTTATGTAATAGTGGAAGGAGGTCGGGTGAGGCCGCGGGGGGGAGAGGGGGGTGGGGATGAGGGGGGAGGGAGGAGGGGAGGGAGGAGGGGGAGAAAATTGGAGGGGGGAAGGGGACGAAGGGGGGAGAGGGGAGGGGGGAAGGGGATGAAGGGGGAGGGAGTTGGAGGGGGAAGGGGGGAGAGAGTTGGAGGGGGGAAGAGGGGTGTTGTAGGGGGCCTAGGGTAGCGAGGAAGGGGAATGGGGTGAGGGGTTTGTTAGGGTGTGGGGGGGGTAGGGGGGGCAGGGGCACGAGGGTAGAGGTTAGGGGTACGGGAGGAGTGTCTGTACTTGTCTGTCGTGTTGTACGTGTTTTGCATAATTAGATGTGTATTTATGTGTATCTACCTATCAATATCTGACTGTATACATTAAATATATCAATGTATGAGTAATGTTTATATACATATGTGTATATTTGTATATAGATGGATAGATAAATAGATAGATAGATAGAGAGATAGACAGATAGATGTATTTGTGTGTGTGTCTGTGTATGTGTGTGTGTGTGCGTGCGTGTGTGTGTGTGTGTGCGTGTGTGCGTGCGTGCGTGTGTGTGTGTGTGTGTGTGTGCGTGCGTGTGTGTGTGCGTGTGTGTGTGTGTGTGTGTGTGTGTGTGTGTGTGTGCGTTCCCGTGTGTCTGAGAGTGCCAGCGGCGTGTGTTTCCCCTCGCACCCACGCCCAGAGATCCCATTACCCGAATCCTGCGTGCGAGCGAGTAAGAACGCCTCCTGTGATGGGCGTCTGATGGACTCGCGGTCCCAGGGCACGCCGCCTACAAAGCCTTCGCCGCCCCCCCAATTGGCCGTGCCCTCCGTGACCTGGGTATGTGCCGCGGCCCTTCTCCCCCTCCTCCGAAGGACCCCTTCTAAGGACCCCCCACCCCCCAATATGGACCCCGGGACGCCCAGCCTCGCCTCCGCCATTACGGTTCTCTATGAGGTTTATTGTCTCCTCCTCCGTCTTGGGTCTTCGGTGGTTCGCGTTCCTCAGAGAGGTGGTTCGTTCGTTCGCCCTGTCTGTTTGGCTGGTTCTCTCGCTCACGCTTTCTCTCATTCTCGCCTCCAGTCATTTTCGCTCTCTCTTTCTCCCGAATTCATAATATCTCTTATTCTCGCTTTCTGTCATTCTCTCTCTCTCTCTTTTTCATTCTCATTCTCTTTATCTCTCATTCTCGCCCTTGCTTTCTTTGGTTTTCTGTTTTACACATTCTCCCTCTTGGTTTCTCTCATTTTCTCTTTCTCTTATTCTCGCTCACACTTTCTCTCATATTCTCGTTTCTCATTCTCGCTTTCGCTGTCTCTTCTTTTCTCTCTTTCATAATTTTGTTCTTTCTTTTTCACATTCTCTCTCTCTTCTCTCTCTCTCTCTCTCTCTCTCTCTCTCTCTCTCTCTCTCTCTCTCTCTCTCTCTCTCTCTCTCTCTCTCTCTCTCTCTCTCTCTCTCTCTCTCTCCTTTCATCCCTTCCTTCATTAAATTTTCTATTAGCTTTATCTGTCTGCCCATCTATATCTCTCTCCATCCATCTCTATCTCTCATCATCTGTTTTCTTATCTCTGTCTTATCACTCTGTCGATATTGTATTCTTATCTCCGTGTGTGTGTTTTGACTGACAGTTCCTGTTTCTGCTTTTATTGTTTGTTGTTGTTGTTGTTATTTATCTTGTTTACGAATAATGCTCCAGGATTTTTGCCAGATTTTAAAAATTCTCGAGCGTTGCCTTTCGTTTAAATTTGTTTCCTCGTTCTTAAGTATAGCCTGTATACGTTTTCTCATTTTCTTTCAGTGCAGGTTATTCGTCTCAGATTCTTCGTATTTACCGTCAGTATGTATTTTTTTTTCTCTTTCTCTCTTGTTATTTTATTTCCTCACCCCCCCTCCTTCTCACCTACACTTGTGCGCGATAGTGAACGTGAGCGTGAACGAGAGAGTGAACTTGGGCATGGACGTGAGCGTGAACGTGAGCATGAACGTGGGGAGGAATTCGAGAGTGAGTTTGAGTGTGAACGCGAAGGTGAACGGGGAAATGAACATGGCAATGAATATGATACTGAACATGAATACAAAAGCCCAGGATGAACGCGAGAGTGAACAGCAAGTCGAACCGGAGAGTGAACGAGAGAGAGAGAGTGAGCGAGCGCCGGGGTGACCAGGAGAGTGAACGTCACGACCAACACCCGAGTGACTTGGAGAGTGAACGCGAGAGTGAACGCGAGAGAGAACGCGAGCACCGGGGAGACAGCAGCGGCGCTCCCACTGGACACAGCCGGACGCCGCTGCCCGCCTTTATGACATCTAATTTAACATCAAAGAGGATCACGAATCGGTCTTTGATATCGCTTGGCTGACTGGTGCTTCCCTTCGCTCCCCCCCCACCCCCTCCTTCTTCTTCCTCTCCCAGCCTCTCTTTCTCCCCCCCCCCTCTCTCTCTTCCTCCCTCCCTTCCCCTTCTCTTCCTCTCCCCGTCTCTCTGTCTCTTTTTTTTCCTTGCCTCTTTGGTATGTCCTTTCCATCAATTTTTTTTCACTCAATTTGTCCTCTCTCCTTCTTTTTCTACTTCTTCTTCTTCTCTCTCTCTCTCTCTCTCTCTCTCTCTCTCTCTCTCTCTCTCTCCCTCCCCTCCCCTCTCCTTTTTTCCTCTCTCCCTCTCTCCCTCTATTCCCTCCCTCTTCATCTTCAGCTATCCATGTCTAATCCACCTTCCTGTCTATTTCTATTGCCTATTTCTTTCAGATCATCGTACTCTTGTCCTTTCATCCACTTTCCTCGATCTTCCCTCTTTCGTCATCGCCTCCTCCTCTTCTCCCTCCTACGTAAACAAGATGCGGTGTAATGTTACAGTAAATTGTATGTGATTATTGTTTTTTTTTCTCTTTCTTTTTTATTCGCCAGTGTGTTATGAGAGAGAGAGAGAGAGAGAGAGAGAGAGAGAGAGAGAGAGAGAGAGAGAGAGAGAGTTTACTTATGTTTTTTTTTTTCTCTCTCTCTCTGTTTCCTTCTCTTTCGTTTTCTTGCCCTTCTCCCTTCTTTTCTTTTTCTTGTATACATACAGTACAAAAATATTATATGTATGTATATATATATATATATATATATATATATATATATATATATATATATATATATATATATATAAGTGTCTGGAGTCATATTGCAGCATTTCTGAAATTAAAGGCATGTTTGCATGTTGTTTCCTATAGTTTTATGACGCGATCACGATTTTTGATGTGCATTTTGCGTGCGCCGAATTGTAAAGATTCTTACGTAATAGTAAACCACACCCAAAAATCCATCCATCGCCACACTTCTTTTTCTTTCTCTCTATCTTTCTCTCTCTCTTTCTTTCTCTTTCTCTCTCTCTATCCCTCTATCTATCTCACTCACTTACTCACTCATTCACTCACACACACACATACACACACACACACCACCCCACCCCCCCCTACACAAGTCCCTCACCCCCCCCCCCCTACACAAGTCCCTCACCCCCCCCCCCTCCACACACACACACACACACACGTCCCCCACCCCCTCCCCAACCTACACACACACCTCCCCCCACACACACATCCCCCCTCCCCCCCCCACCCTACCCTCCACACACACCCTACACAAGTCCCTCACGCACTTCTAAACACCACCAAAGACGCGTATATGTGCGCTCCTCCTCGCGGACACACACCTCCCTGTACCTCGAGTGGCTTGTCAACGCCTTCACATCAGCCTCGTGTTTCAAGAAGGAAGTCTGAGAGCATCTTGGCCTTTGAAATCTGCTATTTAATGGGATTTTAAAATCGCGTTCTCTCTCTCTCTCTCTCTCTCTTTCTTATTTGGGGAGAAAGAGGCGCTGGGGGGTCTTTAGGTGCCGCAAATATGGAGGGAGGGAAAGGAAGGGGAGGAGAAGAGGGTGGGGGAGGAGAGGAGGGGAGAGAGAGAGAGAGAGAAAGAGAGAGAGCGAGATAGTGTCAGAGACAGAGTGTGAGAGCGAGAGAGAGAGAGAGAGACAGAGAGAGAGAGAGTAAGAGAGAGAGAGAGAGAGAGAGAGAGAGAGAGAGAGAGAGAGAGAGAGAGGGAGGGGGGGAGAGAGAGTAAGAGAGAGAGGGGGGGGAAGAGAAAGAAAGAGAGGAGAAAGAGACGTGAAGAGAAGAAGAGAGGAGAGAGAATCTGAAGTTTAATTCAGCCTCCATTTTGTCTTTATTTAGTTTTCATTTTTTTAAAACTCTATAGATCGTAATGTTAATTTTCCTCATCTTGACTGAAACTTAGCGATACAAAGCGAAACATATATACTAAAAAAAGGACAGACAAAACGAAATCAAACCGATTTTCTTATTCAAAAGTTGTATAGTGTCAATCGTGAGAGGTGAAGGATCAATATGTTTATCAGAGGGCCGTGATGGAGGCAAGGCGAGGGGGGAAGGGGGGAAGGGGGGAGGGATGGCGATGGAGGTGAGGGAGGGTGGGAGGAAGGGAGGGAGAGGGAGGGAGGAAGGGATGGAGGGAGAGGGAGTGAAAGAGTCCAAAAACTTGAAGGAAGGGAGACGTGGAAGCCAAAAAGGGAGGTAGGGAAGGATAGAGCCCAATAATGGAGGGAGAGAGGGAGAGGTTCACTCTAAAAGGGAGGAAAAGAGAGAGAGGGAGAGAGAAGAAAGGGAGAAGGGGGAATTATGGAAAGCCAAAGAAAAGGAAGGGGTGAAATAAGGGAAAGTCTTACGGACGGAGGGAGAGGTGAAAACCAAAATAGGAGAGGGGAAAGGGAGAGGGAGAGGAAGAGGGAAAGGGGGAGGGAGGGCCAAATAGGGGGGGGGGTAGGGCACGATCGGGGTAAAGGAGTAGTTAAGGTGTCATTAAAGGGCAGGAAGCGCTGGTTGGACCCTTTGATGTGATAATTTAAGTAGGCCGTTGAAAGTTATCCGGGGCTCATTAGCAACTCATGCTCGCGCCCTTGAATAAGTAATTAGGGCCGTAATTACACTTGAGCGGGGGTCAGGGGTCATTTG
>BOPN01001623.1:217500-220000 GCA_017312705.2 Penaeus japonicus
AAATTCACAATTAGGTTTTAAAAGTTTGTCAGTATACAAGATTTTAAACTAAACTTTAAAACAAGATTTAAGCAGAGCTTGAGAGCTATATTGCCTTGGAGTTGTGATGGAAAGGTTGTTTCTTTGTTGTGTTGGTGGTGGGTATATTAACTTATTAACATATGTAAGAATAGATTTTAAAAAAATAACTGGAATATACCTTTTGCCAAGTTAATTAGTAAAAAGAATTTGTATATGTTTATGATTTCATGTGATTTCGCCCCATTTACTTCTTTACTAGTTTCTTTCTAAGCCTGTTATTTCCCCATTAGTTTTTAACTCTGTTTTCTAGTGTCCTGTGCTAATCTTCTGTCACTTTTATAAATCAAAAGATAGTGTAAAACAATCATAAATGGAATTAATATTTAATAACTTAAATTCTTTTATTATAAATCATGTTTCAATGCTGTACATATCACAGAGGTCCACTTCAACAAATAACATTATTTTTGGGACCTACAATCTGGAACATCATCAAATTTCAAATACATTTTCTTCAATTAAATGTAAAAATATGATAGTACCTAGTAATTTGCTTGTTTATATAAATTTCAAAATAATATCAAATAATCACTTAATATTCATATCAAATCTAGCAATTATTTCTAATCAATTACATAACTGGAATGTATAAATTTCTACCATCGGATTTCTCACTGCCAAAAAGGTGGGTTTTGCTCTTTACAACAGCTGCTGCTTGAGGCTAGCATTTTCTTTCTTCACTTGATTTAGATCAACCTTGAGTTGTTCCAAATTTTCTTCAACCTTCTTGCTCTTTTCAAGGTCAACCTGCAATAGACAGAATTCAATAAAGGCTCACAAAATCACAACGAGGATCTAGCACATAGATACAAACACGTACAAAAACGAAAATCCCGATGCTGACATTGTTAGTCCACAGCAAATACATTCCACTGACTGACGTACCTGTTCCTTCAGTTCCGAGATTTCTCTTTGGACAGTTCCCGTCTCACGTACAATGTCAACAAGTTCTCCACACCCTTCGTGTACCGCTGCCACAGCACGGTACACCTGGCGGACTCGCTCATTGTTACCTGCCTCCTGTGGGTCCAAGACACTTGTGATCAGTGTGGCACATATCTAGTATGAACACTGCTAATGTTTCCACAGCAATAGTACTATCCATGAATAACTATTTTATGTACACAAAGACAAGGGTAAAATATATATACAAGCTATATATAAATATATATATAGTCACATCCATGGATAGAAGAATTACTGTTCCCATGATTATTATTGAATAAAACTGGCCCCAAAAAATACACAAATATAAATAAACATGTCAAAAGGTATACCATTTCTAACTCGTCCTGGAATTCAATTTCATAATACATGGAAAACACATTTTTCTCAGGCATATACTGTACCATTCCTCCTCCTCCTCCTTCCAGGGAAATACTAACATAACCATGGTCAGTATTTTTATACTATTACTTTAAGAAATTTAATACAAACTAATAACATTAAAACCAGAAACCCTTCCTAGAAGAAAACATTAATCCATTATATTGTCTACATTAATATCCACACTAAAGAAATATAACCCGCAAACCCTAACGAACTAGAGCAAAGCATTATGGAAATCACCGAAGTTTATCACCTTGTATGCCGTTCCCTCGACCACCGTAAAGGTCCGTTCTAGCTTGCCAGAGAGGGTGTTGATCTCCTTCTGTATAGTCCGTGTGTCCGCAAGCACGCGGTCAATTTCTTGCTTCTGCTTGCGGACTTTGGCACTGATGTCGATTATTCTCTTGGTGTAAACAGACCTTGGAAAAGAGGAAGCTAAATGTAATGAATATGGGAAATAAACATTTAATAAACACACTGTATTTATTTTCTCCTATTATTAGATTCCCTCTATTGCAAAAAACAGCAACATAACAATAACAATGTTACCTAAATCATACCAAACTATCTAAACATAAGTCACTAAACTAACCGGTTTATATCTTTATTCATGGTTGCAAACTGATTCTTCAGCTGTGCAAGTGCAGACTCTTTCCTTGAAGCATCTTGCACCATTGCCTTCATCTTGTCTCGCAATTCCGTCATCTCACCCAAAAGCTCTTCTTTGTTTACCTGGAAAGTGATGGTTTTTAAATAATAAATGATTATCGCATAAAATATTGGTCTCTATCATATTGATAATTCATAAATGTGGCTTAGGGATTTTGTTAAAAAAAAAAAAAAAGTTATCCTTTTCTCATGAATAAAAATAAAAGTATACACAATGAATACTCTTGCATTCCATTTCTTACTGAATAACGGTGTACAGAAATGAAATATTACAATGGGTGTCATAAAAACAAAATAAAATAGTTACAATAACTCTTTAACAGACCCTTATAACTTGTTAATGAACCAGGCTATCCACTGCATGAGGACATTTGATACAGAAATTATCCCTTACTATAAACATTTTTGGCAATTTAGAAAA
>BOPN01001623.1:230000-250000 GCA_017312705.2 Penaeus japonicus
TTATTTCTTTAAAATCTTAATCTTATTGTTTCATAATTACCTAGATTAGGGCCCATATAGATACTCATAAAAATATAATATCACTGTCATAAAGTACACAGAAATCAGCACAATTACACTTAAAAAAATAATTCGCACAAAGTATGACCAAGCCTACAATTGCCTATCCGTCTGTTGATTTACATGCTAAGTAATACCCAATACAATGGCCTCCGTGCCTTGTGTTATGATCGACAATCCTCAACCATATATATTCTGGAAAGTCAAGAGCTTCTAGATCTCCCTGCGAATTTACTGTCAAGTAATTAACCAGTTTAATCTTTGTCTAGGGTATGGCTTTAGTTAACGACAATACAATTTTAACGGAAACTAATACAGCGATGATGTAATTTTGACAGAAACTACAACATAGAATCGACAAGAAGAAAAAGATATTGCAGACTCATACATGGTGGAGGTTAGCCGACCCCAGAGCAATTGGCAAAGGCCTATCCCCAATAATTACCTTATTTTTATCAAGAGTCACTCTTAAAAATACAATTGAAATGACGAAAGAAATAATAAGAATAAAATATACTGTCATATATTCAAATACATATATATACATATATATATATATATATATATATATATATATATATATATATATATATATATATATATATATATTGTAATGCCATTAATAAAATCATAATATCAAGTACAACCTCCATATCATATCAATACAAGATGAAGATAAACCAAAAAAAAGAAGTGTATATTCCAAAACTTTATTCATTCTAATCCAAAATAAAACTAATTCAGAAATACGAAAAAAAATAACCATTACTTCTCATAGATATATTAACAAAAACAGATAAAAAACAAGTGATATATACCATCCCAGCTGATTCAGGGTAAGTATCAAAATCTTATCCACTTCCTCCATATTGTAATTGTTTGTATTTGTTCTTGTTCTTGCTTAAATTGTTGCGTTTTGTCAATTGCAAGGAGAAACACCCACTATTTGGACGTCAATCCGGAATCCGGGGCGTTCGGCTAAGGTGTGACGTCATTCAGGTATCGCTTCTTGTGAAAACGCTGCTGGGCGTGATGGATATCTTTTTGTTATGGGAGATCTGTTTTAATTGTATTGTTTAGGTTGGTGTTTTGTTAATTTCTTGTAGACTGGTATTATTGGTAGTGTGTTTTATCTCTCTCTGTCTTTGTCTCTGTCTCTGTCTCTGTCTCTGTCTCTCTCTCTCTCTCTCTCTGTCTCTGTCTCTGTCTCTCTCTCTCTCTCTCTCTCTCTCTCTCTCTCTCTCTCTCTCTCTCTCTCTCTCTCTCTCTCTCTCTCTCTCTCTCTCTCTCTCTCTCCCTCTCTCTCTCTCTCTCTCTCTCTCTCTCTCTCTCTCTCTCTCTCTCTCTCTCTCTCTCTCTCTCTCTCTCTCTCTCTCTCTCTCTCTCTTTCTCTCTCTCTCTCTCTCTCTCTCTCTCTCTCTCTCTCTCTCTCTCTTTCTCTCTCTCTCTCTCTCTCTCTCTCTCTCTCTCTCTCTCTCTCTCTCTCTCTCTCTCTCTCTCTCTCTCTCTCTCTCTCTCTCTCTCATTATTTTTTATCATTATCGTTGTTATCAATATTATGATACTCATTTGTATCATCAGCATCGTCATAATTGTCATTATGATCATAATGATGATAATAATTACGATGATTATCATTACCATAATTCATTTTTTTATCAGCATCATTATCACCATAACCATTATCTTTGTCATTATCGTTATCAATATCTGTACTATCAACAATTTGATTTTCCTCATTGATGTTGTTATCATTATTATCATTATTGTCATTATGATCCGAACTATCCTCATCACTATTAATATCGTCATCATGCACCATTATCAACATCATCATTGTTTTTTTTATCATCCTTATTTTCCCCATTGTACCATAACCATCATCGTTTCTTCTTCCCTTTCTATCTCTCCTCCTCTTCGTTACCAATGATACTTCTAATGTTATTATCGTCCTTGTTTTATCCAAATTCCGAAATACCAAAAATAGTTCACGATACAAAAGACTATGGAATCACAACAGACATCTTTTCCCGGTCTTATGATACAGCTTGAATGATCAACATTTTCTTATATCTGATAGTTTATTTCTCTCTTTGTGAGATCCCCAGAAATTACAGCGTCAACAATTGAGCAATATTCCGTGCCTCTATTATAAGATTGGGTTGCCTTCTGAATTCAGTACTTCTGGGGTTCTAAAGTTCCTATGTTATAATAATTTCACTTTTTCGTTGCATTGCACTTAAAGGCGTGCTCAAGGGGCAGCATGTGCCAACCCTGGAATCTGATTGGCTATTCCACGTGTCGTAACATTATCTTATACTCTGTTCAGTTTGAAATGGAACGCTAATGTTACTAATGAAATTAAATATGGCTAATGAACATACGCGCGCGCGTGTGTGTGTGTGTGTGCACGCCGTCATGCAAAAGCCAGTACCCCATTTGGGCCATCTCAGTCAAATGAGTCTAATTGCATATCCAGTGTACTATCTTTGCAACTTCTTTATGCTTTTTTTCGCCATTGCTCTGTGGTCCATGTGAGTCATACACGATTTCACTTAAGTTCCCTGTTTTATCTCTGCAAATCCGACATAAATGGTAATATCTCGATGCACAGAAAACGTGTGATGGCATAAGCTTTTTTTTCGAGTGTGCAAATTAAGCTGAAGTCTCGTCTAAGTAGCTACCTGCTCCTTCTGATCCTGCATGTTTGTCTCTTAAAAAAAAACATCTCTACACTCTATATTTTTTTTATTACAACCTCATTATATTCAAAATTATTATTCAAGCATTAAATTTGATTCTCTACTCGAGATGACTCAAAACTAGAAATTTCCTTCTGTATCCCTAACACACACCAATTCATAACTGCAAGTACCGGTTATTGACACTTAAATACAATCCTCCTGCGTTTGTATATATATATATATTTTTTGTATTCTGATCTCCCATGCATTGTTAACCCTTATCCTGCCCTTCGGTCGAATATGGCCAGGGTCTTTCTTTGTCCCTCCATTTCTTCTTCCTCCCATTCTGACCGCAGCCGTTGCCATGACCAGGTGTTAATCGTTCGTATCATATATTTTGTGCTTAGCTTCGACTTCACAACTTTTTTTTTAGCATTTTTATCATCTTGGTCGATTTTGACACTGTGATTATCAACAGTTAATAATCAGTAAATAGATTTAATATCATTATTATTATCATCATTATCCTCATTATCATCATCACCATCATTTTTATTATCATTATCTTTACTAATGTTATTATTATAATCATCATTACCATTAATCATCATCATTGCTATTATCAAAATTATCATTATCATCATTACCGTTTTCACAACTATTATTATCACTGTTGTTATTATCATTATCATTATCATATCTATCATTTTTACTATATCATCATTATTATTATTATTATCATTATCTATAATAATTAATCATTGTCGTTATTGTTATTATCAGAATATTATTATCATTATTATTACTTTCATCATTATTATTATCATTAGTATTATCATCATCACTATCATCATCATCATTACTATTATATTGTTTGCTATCATTACTATGATTCTTTTCATTATTGTCATTGTTGTAATTATCATCATCATCATTATTTGCATTACTGTTGTGATTATCCTTAAGATAAGCAACATCATTATCGTTACTGCTATTGCAATAATAATATCATAATAACATTGTTACCAATACTAAATAATAATTTTATTATTGCCACAACTATCAACATAATTTTTATAGTTATTGTTTGGTGGTGTTTTCTGTTTTGTTGGTATTGTCATCATCATCATTATCAGTATTGTTACTGGCGTCATTATCCTTATCATTGTCAGCGTTATCATCATAATAATTTTGACTGGTGTCATCTTCATAATGATGATGGTAGTGATGATAATAATGATAATTATAATAGTAATGATGATAATAATGATAGTAATAGTAACAATAATGATAGTGATAATAGTGATAATGATAATGATGAATATAATAATGATAGTAGTAATAACAATAATGATAGTAGTAATGATAATAATGATAGTAGTAATAATAATAATGATGGTAATGATAATGATGATAATAATGATGATAGTAGTAATGATAATACTAGTAATGATAATAGTAATTATAATGATAATGGTAACAATACTACTAAAACTGATGTAAATGATAATAGTAATAGATAATAATATCACCATCATCATTACCATCACCATCGTGCTATAATAGTTATCGGCACCTATGACATATCTCCATCGTCCATTTTTGACATATTTCACTTTACTTGGGTTTCGCATCCGTTAAATATAGCGAAGTATGAAAAAAGAATCCTGTGACCTTTGACGTCATCGAGCGGTTGACGGCAGGTAAAAAATTCGCATCTACACTAAATAACGTCTGTATAATTATGTGCTTTATTTATGTTTCTATAATTTGTTTTCTTTATAATGATTGAGTAGATAGGCTACGGAGAAAAATAGTTACAATCACTAATGTTTAAAATATTTTCAGATTATTCCAACTCGAACGTCAAAAATTCAAAACACTCGACATCCATAAAAACCCACAGAACAAAATCCCACAAAAATATACCTAAAAAACAACAACAAATTTCACACATACAAAAAAAATAATCCAACCAACAATATCCCAAAAATCCTATCGTCAAATAGTCGCCTACATTCCTGTGTTGTTTTGAATCCGAAGTCGAGGCGAAACGACGTCCCTTTTTCGACTCTCTTTTCCTTTCGCTTCATTCCTGGCCTGTCGCACGATTCCACGTCGATGGTCGCGGTGCTCGTACTGTAAGGTTTGATTAGAGAGAGTGTGGTTGAGTTTAGCCATTGGTAAAAAGGTGGAATTGATAGAAATCTAATGATGTCGGGAGAGGGTACTTTCACACGCCAAAAAGTTCACGGGTTTTTTGTTTTTTTTCTTTTGTTTGGGTTTGGATTTTCTTTCGGAATTATATTGAGGCGGGATGGGTTAATTTGCATGTCTAGAGGAGGTTAGTTTGAGTTGGTGTTCTTGCTAACGAGTGGCACCGCATTTGAGAGTATCCTTGTCTTCAGAAAGTAAAAAAAAAAAAGTAAATAGATTAAAAAAACGTTTATTTTTTAAAATCTTATTCAATGTCTTTTCTTGTTCTTTGTGTATTGCAGAACCTTGGTAGATTTTTTGATCTTGTATGTTGCCATTAAACTGAAAATTTTCAAAAGTTCAAACTGTCATTTATTAAAAGTGATAGATGTATATGAGTCTTGTAATAATAGAATTAATTTACGATAGAATTGATCAAGTGATTAAATGAACTTCAAAAAAGATCTATGATATATAGGGTAATTATATTTGCATATTGTTGTGGCCATTCATAAAAATATTGGTGTCAGTCGCTATACCTCGGGATCTCTTCTGTCTACCTTCTGTAATTTCATTGACATACTGTAGCTTTGGTTTCATATAATTTTATTGGCTATTTTCTATCCATAACCACTGGAAAATTAAGCCGTTTACAACAGGGCGATTATTTGCCCAATGCTGCTACTGCCGTAAAGATAACAAGCGCACACAGCCTCCAGGTTCGAGATCTCTCCTGGTGCAATACTGAGCTGTGCCTCTTGGAGAATTTTCATCTGCCTGATACTATAGGATTCTGAAAGGCTTTTTTTTTTTTTTGACTAGTCAACAACAATGTGTCTCTATGAATGCAACTGCAAGGAGTATATAAATATGTATCTATGTAAAACATATATCTAGAGATTTCAGCTGGCCAGAGAAATATTCCCATGACATGATGGCATGGTAGGTGTGAATGGGTTAATGTGATCTGTATTGGATGGTCTATAGTCAGAAAACATGATAGTGACACATCATCAATTGATCGCAGTGCCTCTGAGGTTCATGCAGAGAGAAACCAAAAGTGAAAGTCTCATGCCATATATAAATTGTCAATTAGAGAAAATTCAGTGGCAGTCTTTGGGTCTTCTAGATATTTACCTTATTTCCAAACAAATTTGCAGACATAAATTGCCCTTATACACCAGGAATCTTGTTGAAAAGTGCCATACTCAGCATACTGTTGATTCTGTTATTTTTTATGGGTCTGTATATGATATAGTAGCATTTTGTATGATGCGTTAGCTACACCACTGAAGGAATAACCAGTTTGTATTTTGAACAAAGAAAAGCCCTCAAAAAATGCCCTTAGCAAAAGGATTAAAACAGATATAGAAAGCATAAAAAAATGATTCAGAATGATTGTAATTAAACTTACTTTCCAGCTTTTTTAGCATCCTTGTTTATTGTCAATAGTTTTTTGTTTTTTGATCTCATTCCGAGGGGCTTTTCCCCATACAATCTCCTCACTGGGGAGCTGAATACCAGTTCATCTCTTCCTTAGGTAATACATTTTAAGAGTGTGTGTGAGATGTGTGATTAGAATGGTTTTCCTTGGTATTCATTTGAATTTTGTAGATGAAAATTGGTATCTGCTTCTTAGGCCAGATGTGAGATTTTCTTCTAAGTTGTAGCTCTTAATTCATTCATGTGCATTGAGGTGTAGAAAGGGTTTGATGCTGTGGAATTATGTGGGTCTATTATTACCACAATACATATTCTATTATTAGTGTAAATATTATTATTATTGTTAATTTATTATTATTATTATTATTGTTATTATTATTGTTATTGTTGTTATTATTGTTATTATTATTATTTTTAATATTATTATTATTATTATTATTATTATTATTATTATTATTATTGTTATTATTATTCTCGGAAATATTATTTTTGTTGCCATGGTTCTTATTTTCCATCATTATTGTTATTATATGTTTATTTTATTTATTTTTATTTATTTTTTCATGTTACCAGGAGAAAACTGATTTGTCTCCACTTTGCAGATGAATGCAAGAGTATTCCGATGTCTCCGCAGATCCCATGAATGCAGAAGAGGACATGGCCTCTTCCAGCCGTCTTACTCTGAAGAACAAGATCAGCCTTCAGATGACCTCGACCTACAACCTGTCCGCGAGGTCAGAGGCCGAGTGCTGAACGATGTGCCTCTTGACGACGATTCTCCTCCCTCCCTAAAGTGAAGTTCATTACGACGTCGCCTCCCCAAGCTGCCGAAAGGAGGAGCAGAGAGATCAAGCAGAGAACGGCAAGACCCAGATCAGAAAGACATGGAACCTGGAAAGAAGCAGAGAAGAGCTGCGGATCTACAGAAGAACATGGAAGATGCATGTCGCCAGTTTGTCACGCAGCTGAAACGGGGCGTTCCAGTGTGGGAGGAGGTGTCGGAAGAAGAACGGAATAGTAGATTCATAGGTGTGTGGATTGATTGATTGATTTCTTTTGTGTGTGTGTGTGGGGAGGGGTAAATGTATAGAATGAAATGAATGAAGTGAATCTCAGTTCAAAAGCCCACTGTCTTTTTATGTGTCAAGCTTATGAAAAGAGTCATAAATGATCTTTTAGTGGATTACTATTCTTAAATTATTACTGTGTTTCAACAGGAGGAACGAATCCATTTCGGTATCAGCACAGAAGCAAGAGCAGAGATGCATCAAACATAACCGTGCGCAGTAATCAAAAATCAAGTAAATATTATGTTCATGAGTACTACTCTTGTATCATTCAATATTACTCTTCCATTTACTATTTTCTTTGTCAGTATTGTTATTATTATTTTTGTAATTATTTTTGATGTTAGGATTTTGTTTGTAGTTTATTAGAATTATGAAGATTTAATCAAATTTTGTTTTATTTAGATTTAGATCTTAAGCCTAGCAATGTAAGAGATTGAGATGTTGTCATGTAATGAAAAAATTGTAATGATAAATAATAAGTTTATTATGAGATGTTGGAATTGAAAGAATTCTTACTTTCAGGTAAGGTCCCCTCTGCAGTTTGGGAAGATGTATCAAAATTACCTAACATAGCCCAAGGCATTCCCAGTGAAGATGGCTTTTATTCGGATGGATCCAGTCATAACAATACAAACAGGAAAAGAAATAACATCCCCGACAATAATGTCCTTGAAAGCAGAGAGAACTACCAATCTGATCATGATGAGGGACAGCAGCAGCACAATGTGCCACTCCAACAACCTCCCTCAGAGCCACGGCAGATCTCCCAGACCAGTTCGCCCGGCCGACCGTCAGAACATTCTCCAACACAATGCTCAAATACTCATGATTACTCACCTGTTCAAGACTCAGCCAGGGAGCCTCCAAATCATCACCTTATCATGGATGATGAGTCTAGTCATGCAGAAGGCAGGGAGGATGTTCCTGAGAGAAGCGCCTCAGGAATGAAGAGGAAGCTTGGG
This sequence comes from Penaeus japonicus, assembly GCA_017312705.2. Classification (NCBI taxonomy): domain Eukaryota; kingdom Metazoa; phylum Arthropoda; class Malacostraca; order Decapoda; family Penaeidae; genus Penaeus; species Penaeus japonicus. The sequence goes on from BOPN01001623.1 coordinate 238,416, forward strand.
TGGGAAGATTGAGGAACGTTGCCGGTTCAGGTAGATTTTCAGGTATTTGTTGTATCTACTTTTTTTTACTTTTTTATGAGATTGAGTGATACAGATTTTATTGACTAGGTTTAGGTTACAACAGAAACAAGTTGATATTTGATTACAAGAAGTACACATTAGTCAGGCAATTTTATTCTTGAGTTCCAAAGCAAAATCCTTCAGTTCAGACTATCGTATATTGACATAGAGCAAGGCTAATTACAACATGCATCTATTACCCCAGTTATAACAACCAGAAGTTGGCGAATCGGAGAACGTTTAGCCAGGGAGCGGTACGGGCCCCTGCCACAAGTCCCTCAGGAAGATGACCAGAAGGAGAAAGGGGAGGAAGAGAAACATGAGAGAGAATCTACAAGAGAAAGCAGAAATAAGAGAGATTCTTCTAGCATCCTCAAGGGATGAAACACAACCTCCAAGATCACGTCAAAAATTTGCCAGCAGAAAAGGTATGGGTGAGGCGAAGGATGCAAGGGAATCACTTGGAGATCTGTAGGCTTGTTGCGGTGATAACTTATTTTTTATAAAATTATTAGAACTTTTTTTTTCTTTGGTATTAGAATTTAATCTATGACATACTTATTTGATTTAGGTAAAGACCCTGGTTATTATCATCAAATGTGTGAGGGGAAATTTAGATAATTTAGCCTAGGGATAATTAATATTGTCTTCTATTTTTATTGACATGTATCAGAATCATGTATATTTCAGCATCCTTAGGAAAAGAGAGAGAGAGAGATTTTTATTTATTTATTTATTTATTTATTTATTATTTTTTTTTGTAGAAGTTGACATTCAACATTTTTTTTATTTATTCATTTATTTTTACATTTTTAAGATGAATCAGAGAGGGAACCGGCTCCCCCCAAGACCCCACCAAGAGTGCGAAGTTACAAGCCAGAGGAGATCCAAAAGTACATGGAAAGCAAGCGATCAGAAAGGCTGAAGAGCTTGAAGGAGCTGAAGACACAAAGGCAGTTAGAAAAGGTGAAAAAGGAAGAGAGATTAAAAGTAAGTCTTCGGTAATGTGATTAAGTTTTTTGCAATATTTCACATTTGTATTGCTTCTCCAAATAATTTGTGTCTTATCTAATGCATCAGGTTCTTCATCTTCTGATTATTTGCTGAACCATGGATAACATTAATTACACATATTGGAAAAACAATGTTGAAATTTCCAACAGAGAGGTATGTATTATATCTTCTTTTCTATGTATGTTTTAAGGAATTGGCACTCAAGACCAGGAATTAGCACAGACTGGCAAGAAGCAGTGTCCCAGACTTTGAGAAGACTCAGATGCTATTTCAAAGGTACTGAAAACAGTATTTATTTGTCTTCTAAGTAACATGCTTGTACATTTCATGCTTGAATACTTTGTGTTGATGGTTGCAGTCATAGAGTTTTATTTGTTTCTCTTTCAATTTTTTTTTCTTTGTTATGCTGTTGATTTCAGAATGTACATTGCTTAATGTTTTATTTATTTGTTATTTATTTATTTATTATTTTTTTATCAGGGTGACGCTCATATTGAGAATTCCCAGTGGGTTGCCTAAGTGATTGCTACCATGACACTGTCCAGAACCCAAGCCTCAACCCTGGAGTCCGGCATGTTGATGAACCAGTACAAGTAACTACCAAGCCTAAAGATGAAATTTCTGCTAAAAAGGGAAGAACGAAAGCTGCGGAACTCAGCGGGAGAGGAGGAAGACGTGAAAAATGTACGGCGAAAGACAAAGAAAGAGGAAGAAGAGAAGAAAGAAAAGAACTGTATCTCTAAGTGATAGTGACAGTATAAGTGACATAGTTAGTAGAACACTTGAGGAGTGTGAGATACCAGATCTTCCCAGTATTTCCTTGGAAAGCATCTCCTCCTCATCTTGTGTATCCTTAAGTTCTTCAGACAGTGAGATGAAGAGCAGTGAATCACAGTCTAGTGCTTCGAGCTTTGACATCCGGCCAAAATCCCGGGTTCTCTCTTCTGGCCAGATGGCTCAGAAGCTTACGAGTAGAATTGAGAGAGAAGTGAAACTACGGTCGAATGCCAGTCAGAAGAGGGAAGGGGAACCAGACAGCGTGCCTTCGCATCAGTCAAAGGTGTCGAAGGCTGGAGTGAAGGATGTCACCCCGAAGGAAAATCTCTCTTATTCCCAGATACAGACGCTCTCAGTGGACGAACTGATAGCACGAATGACTGCCAGCGTTTCCCCAGAATGTAAGGCCATGTGAAGACCGTTGCAAAATACTTCGAGCTCTAAGACAAAGCCCCAGAAAATATGCACAGACAGACTCGTAGAATAGTCTCGTTTACAACAGGTTTCCAACGCCCTTTTTGTGAGTTGTCTACAGGCTCCGACGGTTGTAGGTGGTACCAGATTAAATTGTCGTAGTTTGGCCCTCGGCTTGGGTGAAAATAAAGCTTAATGAAGGCATTCGGAGGCGGCCTTGTGTGGTCAGACCTTGAGAGCGAATGAAGCTTTTGTCTTTCGGGGGAGCTGTGGCCTGGCCTATTTCGGTCAACCCCTGTTTTCTTTCTTAATCAAAGGCTATTCATTGACCGGGGGAGTGGGAATATTAATTTCGGTGGGAGTGGGGGATATGGGGTGATCATGGGATATAGTTTTTTTTGTTTTGTTTTGTTCGTAACTTGATGCTCGTATGTTTTAGACACATGTGTACACACCGTCCTTATGCGCATACGCACACACACACACTTACACACACACACTACATATTTACACACACACACACACACACACACTTACACACACGCACACACACACACACACACACACACACTTACACACACACACAGTGGCTTCTCTCATGCTATGAATTAATTCCCTGCTTAACGGCTCCTGTGCGGACGTGGACGTACAACCCGATGTAGGATTATATAGTCCATGCACTTGGATTGGAAAGGGGAAGGGGGGGATTGGGAGGGAGGAGCGGGTGGGGCAGGGGGAGGCGAAGGGTGGGGGGTTGGGGGGTTGACAATTGGTGACTGGGGTGTAATCAATTAGCGATTGGGTTGGGTATTGCATTTATGATTGGTGTAAGGGGAGAAGTCAATTTTTACTGATTGGGAAGAAAATTGATTGGCTGGTTGGTCAGTTTGATTGATTGCTGAGTAGGTAGGTCGTTTTGTTAGTGGTATTGTAGTTGTTTCTGGTGTTGTTGTCTTTTTTGTCAAGAAAGGATTAAATTTCTGGTTCTCTCTCACTCTCTCTCTCTCTATATATAAACACATACATACATACAAACATATATATATATATATATATATATATATATATATATATATATATATATATATATGCACATACACACAAGCACACACACACACACACACACACACACACACACACACACACACACACACACACACACACACACACACACACACACACTTTCTCTCCCTCTCTGTTTCTTCCCAAAAATACCTCTCCATCACCATACATAAAACCTTCTAAACGTAAAACCTGCCATCCATCACATACGCAAGACCATCCATTCTTCTCTTTCGCATCGTGACGTCAGAACTCGCACCCCCCCCTTCCCCCTTCCCCCACCCCCCACCCCTTACTCTTCCATATCTGGTCCGTCAACTCACATCTTTCATTCTCTCTCTCTGTCTGTCTGTCTGTCTCTCTCTCTGTCTTTCTCTCTCTCTCTCTCGCTCTTCTCCTTTTTCCAATCTCCCTGTTTCATGTCTCTATTTCTTCTCTATCCTTTTCCCCCTCTCACCCATCTCCTATCCTACTTCTTCCCTTCTATTCCCCCTCCCTCTCTCTTCCCTACTCTCCCATCTCCCCTTCTTATCATTTTCCTATCCCCATCTCCTTTCTTCTCCTATCGCTATCTCACCTCCCCCCATCTTCCGTCTCATTCTCCTCCTACCCCCATCATCCTCTTCCCTCTCCTCCCCCCCACGTCTCTACCCCCATCTTCCTCATCCCACTCCTCCTACCGCCATCTCACCCCCCCCCCACACACGTCCTCCTCCTCCTCCTCCTCCTCATTTAACCCGTTTCATCTTCCTCTCCCTCCTGCCCTCATCTCACCCCCTCCCACCACCACGTCTTCCCCCCCTTCTCCCTCCCCCTCCTACCCCCATCTCACCCCCTCTCACCACGTCTCCTCCCCCCTCCCTCCTCCCCCTCCTACCCCCATCTCACCCTCCCGACCACGTCTTCCTCCCCTCCCTCTTGCTTTACTCCCACCCCCTCTCACCACGTCTCCCTCCTCCTCCTCCTACCCCCATCCACCCCCTCCCACCACCACGTCTTCCTCCTCCTCCTACTCCTCCTCCTACCCTCATCCTCACTTCCACCACGTCTTCCACCTCCTCCTCCTCCTCCTCCTCCCCTCTCCCCTCTCCCCTCTGCGCATCGCCCAAAGGCTCTTGGACAGAAGGCAAGATGGCATATGGCAGATTCTTCCTGACAGTAGGAAGGTGTAGGGTACGGATAGGGGTAGGGGTAGGGGTAGAGGTAGGGGTAGGGGTAGGGGTAGGGATAGGGGTAGGGGTAGAGGTAGGGGTAGGGGTAGGTGTAAGGGTACGGATAGGGGTAGGGGTTGAGGTAGGGGTAGGGGTAGGTGTAAGGGTAGGGGTAGGGGTAGGGGTAGGTGTAGGGGTAGGGGTAGGGGTAGAGGTAGAGGTAGGTGTAGGGGTAGGGGTTTAGGTAAGGTGGGACAGCATAGGAGTAGGGGAAGGGTCGGGTGGGTGGGGGGGGGGGGGATAAAAGATTGATCCTTAAACAAAGGGAATGGCGGGAATCTTCTGTCATTGTCCATTTCCACCTACCCCCCGACCTTCTCTCCCCCACCTACCCCTCTCCTTAATTCTACATTGGTCTTCCCCTTCTTCTTCATTTTCCTTTTTGGTCAAACAACAACTTCAAAGAAGATAGGGGGGATGGGAGAATGAGAGAAGAGGGAGATGATCTTTCTTTATCACTCCTACTCCCCCCCCCCACCTACCCCGCTCTCTCTTTCTCTCTGTCTGTCTCTTCTTGTCCTTTCCTCCTTCTCTCTTCCTTCCTCTCCACTCACCCCCTTCCCACCTCTCTCTTTCTCTCTATCTCTGTCTGTCTCTCTCTCTCTCCTTCTCTCTTCTCTTTCCCTTTCCACCTGCCCCCCTCTCTCTCTATATATATATTCTCCTCTCTTTCTTTCCCCCCCCTCTGCTCTCTCTTCGATCACTCCCACTCCCCCTCTTCGCCATCCCTCTCCTCCCTCCTCTCCCTCCCTTGTCCCAAAACCCACAAAGAAGTACGCCTCTTAAAGAATTCCGGGGGCCTCTTGTGACGGAGAGAGAGAGAGAGAGAGAGAGAGAGCGAGGGAGGGAGAGGGGGAGGAGGAGAGGGAGAGGGAGGAGAGGGTGGGTTTGGGGATGGGATAAAGAAAGTGCCAAACAACATGACCGCCCTCCATCTCTCCTTACAATGGAGGTTGAATTCCCAGTGTCCCAAAGAGTAAGGAAAATGAGCTTTGTTTGATATTTAGTTCAAGGAGCAGAAGGAACTGTACCGGGAGTGGGGGGGTATGGGGGCGGAGGGAGGGGGAGAGGGGAGGGGTGGCGGGGTGGGGGATGAAGAAGGGGGAGGGGGGGAGTGGGTGGCGGAAGGAGGGGCGTGTGGGTGGGGAGGAGGGAAAGAGAGAGACATATAGACAGATAGATTTTGGATGGATAGACAGATAGATAGATAGATAAATAGATGGACGGATGAGTAGATAGATATATCGATAATTAGATATAAACAAACATAGAAATATAGATATATACAATGTATGTATATGTGCGCGTGTTGATAGACAGATAAATAGATATATAGAGTAACGGATATAACACACACACACAAACACACACACACACAACAAACACACACACACACACACGCAGAAGTAGGCCTACCTCTCTTTTGGCAGTTCGTCTTTGCTGTGTGGGTGTTTGCGTGCTGTTAAAGACCTCGTTAAATTTGTTTATTGCTGATGGGCGGGAAGAGGGGGTAGGGGGAGGGGTAAGAGTGAGGGAATACATAAGGTATGAGAATAAGCTTATGAGAAGGAGGAGAGAGGAGAAGGGGGGAGAAAGAAGAGAGATGAGAGAGAGAAGGGAGAGAAAGAGGAGGAGAAGGAGAGGGAGAAAAGAGGATGGGGATTATTAATGGAGAAAAGAGAAAAGGAAGGACGAAAGAGGAAGTAGGGAGAGTAGAAAAAAAAGAGAAGGGGGAGAGAAGGATTGAGGACTATAGGAGGAGGAGAAAGGGAGAGCAGAAAAAGAGGGAGGGGAAGGGAAAAAAGAAAAGTGGGTAATATGACAAAAAATAAGAGGGTGAGATGAAGAAGAAGACCCAGAAGAGAGGGTGGGAGAGATAAGGGAAAAGAAGGAGATAGAGAGGGAAAGAAAAAAAAATGAAGAGAGTGAGTAGGGGAGGAGGGTGAAGGAGGAGGAGGAGGAGGAAGAAGAAAAGAAAGAAGAGAGAAAAAATGGAGGAGAGGAGGAGGGTCACAGTGAGATGGAGAGAGAGAGCGATAGCGAGAGCGAGATAGATAAATAGATAGATAGATAGAGAGAGAGAGAGAAAATCTTGAATTTCCGTTTTCTCTTTCCTGTTTTTTTCTTTTTCTTTTTTCTTTTGCTTCTGTTACCCTCGTTTGCACTAACGTTATTTTTGTACAAACGGTTACATTCAAGAGTAATGATTTGCGAACGGAATAGGGAGTGTACAATGGATTGAATACGCTCGAGTTTCTTATTTACGTAATGTATTATAACCGTATAGATGCATATATACATTCACACATACACAATAATAATACATATGTATGTATACATACATATACTAACATACGTACGTCCACACACACACACACTCACACACACGCACACGCACAAGCACACGCACACGCACACGCACACACACAAACACACGCACACACACATATATATATATATATATATATATATATATATATATATATATACAAGGAAAATAAGACCGAGAGGCACAGAAAATGAAGAGCATATTTTTCGCATTCTGTCCATGTCCTCCGCCTTCCCTCTTCGCCCTGCACTCGGAGAAATATTTATTTGTTCCAGAACCTTCATAACGAAAGATGACCACCGCCTCCTCCCAACATGTCGAGGTACGATGATCTTCACCAATTACCACCGACTCTCCATCCCTGCCTGCGACTTTGTTATCGTACCGGTAGATCAAATATTTTTGTACTATTTTCGTGCTATGTTGCAGGGTTGAATGTCATTTGCTTTTGTTTTTTTTGAGATGGAAGGATGGACTTCTAGAAAGATGTTGATATTAAAAAAGAAAATACAAAAAAATGGAGAAACTATTCAGAGCCAGACAGCTCACATTGTAACGCTTGTATCTGGAGGTTATCGTGCATCTGGCGTGTGGTCCAGGGAGACTTTTGATGTCCAGTCGTAGCGGGGGGCGGGGGAGGGGGCGGGGGAAGGGGGGTCACGAGGGGGCCATGGATCGAGTCGAGGGAGAAGGGGTGGGGGGTGAGGGGGCGGGGACAAGTAGGGCATGTAATGGGGGTGTGAGGGGGCGGGATAGTCAGGGAGTTGGGGAGGGGGAGGGGACACCAAGAAGAAACTTCTAGGGATCTGGATGTCTCTGCCTGGCCTCAGGAGGGTAGGAGGAGGGGGAGAGGGGGAGAGGGAGAGGAGGGACGAGAACTTAGGGGAGGGGAGGGGGTAGGGAAGGGGGAGAGGGGGGCGCAACCTCTCTGCGCCACGATTTGGTGGCGAAACTTTAACAATTTTCTTTTCTTTTTTTCCTATTGTCATTCTTGTTGTTTTATGGGAGATAGGTCTGTTTGCATTGTGTCGCTGTTTCTTTTGAGAACGCGCTTTCAAATACCTTTATTGTCTTTAATTGTCCCGATGATGAATTTATCCGATTTTTTTTTTCCAGGAAAATTAATACTTTCATATTTATCAATTCTTATATCAGTAAGGTAGATGAAAAGGTAAAAAAAACAACAAAAAACATGCGCATAATCATCAAGTCTATGATAATAAAGAACTTTTTTTTCAAAAACAACTATATATTCAAAATCAAAATATGCAAAATAGTATAAAGAAATGATAATCCAAACCTAATTATTTCACCGGGAGGGTGGGCACTAGTAAGAGGTGAGGTGCCAATTTATTTATTTTGGCTTCCTGGTGGCGTTTCGGTGTTTTGTTTATCATAATAATGTTTGTTTGTTCTTGAATATATTGCAATATATTAGTCATATTTTTCTTGCTATCTATTTTTTTGTATATTCTTATTTTCCGTCTCTTTTTCTGTAGTCTTAATTTTCTTTTTATTTTCATATTTTAATCTTAAGAAAATTTAGGAAAACGTAGCAGTATTATTATGCAATATTTGTGATTGTGTGATGATGCATAAGATAATGATAATAATGACAACGATAATGATAATAATGATTATGCTAATAATGATAATGATAATGCTAATAATGATAATGATAATGCTAATAATGATAATGATAATGCTAATAATGATAATGATAATAATGATAATGCTAATGCTAATAATAATAATGATTATGATAATGATAATGATAATGATAATAATAATGATAATAATGATATGAACAACAATAATAATACGAATGATAATGATAGTAATAATTATAATAATAGTTTTGTTGATGATTAATATAGTAATAACAATGATAAAATGATAATAATGATATTTATGAAGGTGATAACGATAATGAAATGTCAATAATGCTAATAATTACCAATGATGACGATAACGATAACAATAATGATGGTATTGATAATAATGATGATAATGATGATAGTAATGATAGTATGATACTAATAATGATGATATTGATGATAGCAATGATAATGATAATAATAAGGATAATATAACAATAATGATAATGATTATAAACAGCAACAATGATAATGATTATAATAATGATAAAGCAGTAACAAATATGATAATGATAATAACAATAATGATGATGATACAGAAAATTATGATAATACTGACAATAATGATAATGACCATAGATAGTTATGATGATAATTAGAATAGAAATTATCATAAGAATGACAATGGAAATTATGATAATAATTACAATGGAAATTATGATAATAGTTACAATGGAAATTATGATAATAAATACAATGGAAATTATATACACTACAATAGAAATTATAATAATTACAAAGGAAATTAAGACTAGCTAAATTATACCAGTAATAGCGAGTTCATGTAGACATCCATGAACTAAAAGCAATATTTCTAATACGGCAAACAAACAAACAAACAAACAAAGATACACCTCAAAACACACGTCTTCTATGTATATATCTGTAAGCAAGTGTCATCCATTGCCAGGACTATATATTCAAGGGTGTCAGAAGTGTCAGGCGTGGGGATGGGGGTGGGGGTGGGGAGGGGGGTATGAGGGTGGGAGAGGGGTGAGGGTAGGGATGGATAGGGAGTAGGGGGATGGATAGGGAGTAGGGGAGAGGGGTAAGGGGATAGGGGGAGAGGGTAGGGTGAGAGGGCAGGGTAGGGGTCTAGGGGGTAGGGGAGAGTCTAGGGGATAGTGGAAAGGGATAGATACTAGAGAGAGTGGGAGGGTGATGGAGGTAGGGGGAAGAGGAAGGGACAGGGGAGGGGGGGGGGAAGGTTTCAAAACAGGAGGAGGGGGGTGGTTAAGGGGGTGTCTTAGGGTGGAGGTTACGGAGGGGGAGAGGATGGGGGGAGGAGGGGTAGATGTCAGTGAAGCTCCGGTTGTCAGAGCTTGACAGTTGGGCTCGCTTGAGGGAGAGAGTCCGGTGTCCAATGCTGGATGGCCAATCTCCTTGATAGTTCTCCTTCCTTTCTCTTCCTCCTCCTCCCTTCCTCTCTTCCTCCCTCTCTCCCCCTCCCCTATTTCTGCAACTTTCCCCTTCCTCTTCCCTTCGCTCTCCTTTTTTCTTTTCCCTTCAGTCTCTCTCTTCCCTCTCTCTCCTCCTCTCTCTTCTTTTCCCCCTCTCCTTCTCTCTCTCTCATCCTCTTCCTCTTCTCCTTTTCCCTCCCTCTTCCTCTTCCCACTTCCCCATCTCCCTCTTCCCCTCTCCCTATGTCTCCCTCTTCCCCTTCTTCCTCCCCTATTACACTTTTCCTCTCCTTCCCCTTCTGTTTTCCCCTTTCTACTCTTCCTCTTCTCTCCCCTTCTATCCCCTCTCTTCATCTCCTCTTCCCCTCTTCCTTTTCTTTCCCTCTTTACTCTACACCTTCTCTTCTCCCCCTGTACACCATCTCCCCTCCTCCTCCTCCCCCCTCTCCTCTATTCTCATTTCTCCCCTCTATGTCTCCCCCTCCCCCCCCTTTTGGATTCCTTTTAGTAAGATGTTCGTTTGACGGACACCACCTTGTGTGTGTACATTCTCCCTCCCTCCCCCTCTTCCTCTTCCTCTCTACTCCCCTTCTGCTGTTTATTTGCTTCTCTGTCTGCCTCTTCCTTTCTCTGAACTTTTGTGCGTGCACACATACACACACACGCACAGTCGCACACACACACACATATATATGTATATATATATATATATATACATATATACATATATATACATATATACATATATATGTATATATATATACATACACACACATGTATATGTGTGTGTGTATGTATATATATGTATATATATATACATATATATGTATATATGTATGTATATATATATATATTTATATATATATGTATATATATACATTGATTTATATATATATATATACGTATATATATACATATATATATACATATATACGTATATATATATATATACATATATATACGTATATATATATATATACATATATATACGTATATATATATGTGTGTATATATATATATATATATATATATATATATATATATATATATATATATATATATATATATAAATATAAATACATATATATATATATAAATCAATATATATATATATATATGCATGTATATATATATATATATATATATATATATATATATATATATATATATATATATGTGTGTGTATGTATATATATGTGTGTATATATATATATATATATATATGTATATATATATATATATATATATATGTATATGTGTATGTATGTATATATGTACACACACATAGATAGATAGATATATAGAGAAAGAGCAAGAGAAAGAGAAAGAGAAGAAAGATATATATAGACAGATATTAATCTATATCTTTATTCTTTTATTATCCTCATTTTTTCTACCCCTCCCTCTCTCTCCTCTTATCTCTCTCTCCTTTTCTCTGTCCTTTGTCCGTTCTCTGTCTTCTCCTTTATTTCCGTTTTTTCTTTTGTCTTTCGTTCCACAATCGCCCTTGCTGGCTTCTCTCTTATCTCTTGTCTCCCCTTGTCTCCTCTTCTCTTTTCTTGGCTCTTGTCCTTCTTTCTTTCCATTGTCTCTTGACTAGTCTTCTCTTCTGACTTTCCTTTCTTTTCTTCTTGTCTCGTTCCTTTTTCTTATATTTTCT
>BOPN01001623.1:255000-272500 GCA_017312705.2 Penaeus japonicus
TGCTTCTTCTCTGTCTGCATGTCTTGTCTTGTTCACTCTTCTCTGTCCGAGCGTTTCCCCTCTTCTCCCCTTCTCTTCTCCCCCTCCACCATTTGTTTTTTTATTCTACTTCTTCGCTGTCTGCGTGTCTTGTCTGGTTCACTCTTGTCTTCTTTTTTTTTTTTTACTTTCTGCATTTTTTTTCGTTTTTTTTATATTCATATTTATTTATTTTTCTCCCCTTTACATGTTTTTTTCTTCTTCTTTTTGTTTTCTTTGTTTTGTCTTCTCTGTCTTTCTTTTCTTTCCGAACCCCTTTCTTCGTGTATACTTTCATTGTTATTTATTTTTTGAATTTACTCTACATTCCATTACTCTCCACTCCCCTCATCCACATTTTCTCCTTATTTTTTTTATTTATTATTCTCCGTCTCTGACCACCCCATTCTTTATCTCTCTCCCCTCTTTCCCCTCTCCCTCTGTCTCTCTTTTCTTCTCCTTCTCTCTGTCTCTCTCTCTTTTTTTTCTCTCTCCCACCACCCTCCCCTCTCTTCCCCTCCTCCTCCCTCCACCCCTCCTCCAACCCTCTTCCCCTCTTCCTCCCTCCACCCCTCCTCCAACTCTCCCCCCTCCCCTTTCTCTCTCTCTTCCTCCCTCCAATCCTCCCTCTCTCCCTCTTCCTCCCCCTCCTCCAACCCTCCCTCTTCCCCTCTTCCTCCCCCCTACCCTCCCTCCAACCCTCCCCCCTACCCTCCCTCCCCCCTCCATCTTCCCCTCCTTCTCCCACCTTCCATCTCTCCCCCCGTAATCCCCCTTTCACTCGTCCTTCCCCTCTTCCACCGGCTTCCCTCAGCTGACCTCTTCCTCCTCATTTCCCCTCTTTTCAGCTCTCCATCTTAACAGCCCCCCCCCCCCGTTCCCTCCGCCATGTTGTTATCGGTTATGTCAGGTTTTCCTTTTTTTCTTTTCGTTGTTTTAATGTTGGCTTGTGTTTAGGACGCGTCTTTGGTCTGTGTTACTTGACGGGGAGAGGAAGAAAATATTGTTATCATTGTTATTGTTATTCTTCTTATTATTATTATTGTTATTATTATCATTGTTATTATTATTATTGTTGTTGTTATCATTATCATTATTATTACTTTTATCATTATTGTTATTATTATTATCATTATTGTTATTACTATTATTATAATAATTATTATTATTGCTATTATTATTATCATTATTGTTATTACTGTTATTATTATCATCAGCATCATTGTTGTTATCACAATTATCATTATCATTATAATTTCTATTACAATGATTATCCTTATTATCATTACTATTAATACTATTATTATCGTCATTATTATCACTATTCATTTATTACTTTTTCTTCTTATTATTATTGTTTTTATCACATTATCATTATCATCATCATCATTACCTTTCTATCATAATCATCATTATTATCACGATCAGCTATTACTACTGTCATTGTCATTACCATTATCATTATCCCAATCGTTATTGCTATTATCATTATTATTATCCTTTTCATTATCATTATTATTATCATCACTGCTATTATCATTATTGTCATTATCATCATCATTATCATTATTGTCATTTTCATAATTATCACTATTATAATGTTTATTATTATCATCATTACCATTATTGTTATTTGCATCACACACACACACGCACACACACTCACACAGACACACACACACACACAAACACACACACACACACACACAAACACACACACACACACACACACACACAAACACAAACACACACAAACACAAACACACACACACACACACACACAAACACAAACACACACACACACAAACACACACATACATACATACACACATCCCGCCAGCAACCCAACGCTAACACCTACGGAAAGAATCAACCAAGCAACTAACTACCCACACCTCGATATAATCCTCTTACAATCTCATTTCCTCTTCTTATCGCTCTCAACCTTTTTCCGATCGCGATAGAAGGCGGATGGAAAGAAAGAGATAACACGGGTCGCTCAACATAAGAAAAAGAAGAGAGAGAGAGAGGGAGGGAGGGAGAGAGAGAGGGAGGGAGGGAGGGAGGGAGAGAGAGAGAGAGAGAGAGAGAGAGAGAGAGAGAGAGAGAGAGAGAGAGAGAGAGAGAGAGAGAGAGAGAGAGAGAGAGAGAGAGAGAGAGAGAGAGAGAGGGAGGGAGGGAGAGATAAAAAGAGAGAGAGATAGAGAGAGAGAGAGAAAGAGAGAGAGGGAGAGAAGCAGAAAGCAAGATAGAGAGAGAAAGAGAGCGAGATAGATAGAAAGACAGAGAGAGACAGAGAAAGAGAGAAAGAGAGAGAGAAAGAGAGAAAGAGAGAAAGAAAGAAAGAAAGAGAGATAGAGATAGATAAATATATAGATAGAAAGAGAGAGAGAAAGAAAGAAAGAATAAACATACAACCAAAGGAAGATCAAGAGAATTCATGTTAGTGGTAAGCCTGGTTGTGTTTATGATTGATAGAAGCCGAATATCCACACACGCGCCTGGCTGGGTGGCTGGCTGGCTGCCGCTTGCCATAACTCACTTACTTTTTAATGCGACTGCAGAGCCCGAATTCGAAATTGGTTTTGTAACAATAAAATTATATTGTTCTCTGGGATGCGAGTGAGTGACCCTCGTGGACTTTTCCTGTGTTTGTTTTTTTCGTTTTTTCTTTTTTTTGTCCTTTACTTTAGTATTATTGTTATTATTATTATTATTTTTTTTTCTTATTTTTTTTATTATTTTTTTTGGGGGGGGGAGGGTTATTGTCTCTTCATTCTACCTCTTATTTCTATTTTGTCTCTGTTTCTGTTTCTGTTTCTCTCTCTCTCTCTCACTCTCTCTCTCTCACTCTCACTCACTCACTCTCACTCTCCCACCAATCCCCCCGCCCCCTCCCTCTCCCCCCCTCCCATCAATCCCCCCGCCCCCTCTCCCCCCCTCCCATCAATCCCTCCCTCCCACCAATCCCCCTCTCCCACCCACCAATCCCCCCTCCCCCCTCCCCCCAAATCCCCCCTTCCCCCCAAAAAACAGGAAAACAATGATAACTTACTTTCCTTCTCGAGACACCAGCAGGCAACGGGAAGCACGATAACACAAAGCCCAAAACTAGCCTGTTGCCCTCAAGCCATATAACCCACATCCCTCCCCCCCCGCTTCCCTCTCCCCCTCGCTTCCCCCCTCCCTTCCCCCCTCTCAAAAACCAAAAACATAAAAGAGTCATACATATAAAAACTCGAATTCAAATGAAATGTTATCAGAGCAGAATCGTTGGCAAGGTTTACGATGCCATAAAGAGACCCCCGGCATATGGCAACACCGTCTGGCCGGCAGTTGCAATATCTGTTTATTTTACACTTGATATTTGATATGGTCCCCTCTCGCCTGCCGCCTTGCCCTTGCGGGAGAGAGAGAGAGAGGGAGAGAGAGAGAGAGAGAGAGAGAGAGAGAGAGAGAGAGAGAGAGAGAGAGAGAGAGAGAGAGAGAGAGAGAGAGAGAGAGAGAGAGAGAGAGAGAGAGAGAGAGAGAGAGAGAGAGAGAGAGAGAGAGAGAGTTAAAACGAGAGAGAGAGACAGACACAGAGATAAAACGAGAGAGAGAGAGAGAGAGAGAGTGTTAAAACGAGAGAGAGAGACAGACACAGAGATAAAACGAGAGAGAGAGAGAGAGTGAGAGAGAGAGAGAGAGAGAGAGAGCGAGAGAGAGAGAGTTAAAACGAGAGAGAGAGACAGACACAGAGATAAAACGAGAGAGAGAGAGAGAGAGACAGACACAGAGATAAAACGAGAGAGATAGAGAGAGATGGAAGGTGGAAGGACAGAACGTTTTTCTGTTTCCTTTCCCTCTGTTTTATTTTTCTCTCTTTCGTATTATCTTTTTTTTTTTGGGGGGGGGGATTCTACCTTTCCTTTTCTCTCTCTTTCGTATAATTTGATCTCTCTTTTCGTCATTCCTTTCTTTCGTTTTCTAGTTTTGGGTTCGTTTTCTCTATTCTCTCTTTCCTCCTATTCTTTCTCCCCTTCTGTCTTTCGTCTTTCATTTGTTTTGGATTCTTCTTCGTTCTTTCTCTCTTTCTTTCCTTTCGATCGTTTTCGTTTTTTTTCCTTTTTCTCTATTTTTCTCTTTGATTTCCAGTTTTCTTTCGTTCTCTCATTCCTTTACTTCCAAAATTACTTCCATCTTCCTAGAATTCTTTCTTTTCTTTCTCTCTTATTTCCCTTGTTTATTTTCCTCTCTCTTATTTCCCTTGTTTATTTTCCTCTCTCTTATTTCCCTTGTTTATTTTCCTCTCTCTTTATTTCCCTTCTCGATTTTCCTCTCTTGATTTTCATTTTTTTCCTCATTTTAATTCCTTCTTTTTTCCTCTCTCTCCCTCTCTTTCTCTAATTCTATTACCTTTATTAATAATCCCATTTTTTCCCCTTGTTAATTTATCTCTCTTTCTTATCCTGACTTCCTTCCTGTTTATTTGTTCTCTCGTTTATCTGTTTTTTTTCTTTTCTTTATTTCCGGTGACGGAGATAAAGTGTTTTTCTTCTTCTTCTTCTTCTTTATCCTCTTATCTTGCAATGAAGGATTTTCTCTATCTTATATTTTGAGAGAGAGAGAGGGAGAGAGGGAGAGAGGGAGAGGGAAAGAGAGAGATTATATTATTATTATCATTACATTATCTTTATTTCTATCATCATTGTTATCATTATTACTATCATCATCATCATCATCATCACCATTATTATCATTATTGTTATCATCATGTTCATCATCATTATCATTATCATCATTATTATTATAATTATCGTCATTATCATTAGTATCTCCATTACCACTATCACCCTTATTACTTTTACATGTGCGTATCACACTTGCTCACAGCATCAGTGATTCTAATACAACATCCCCATTTTCCTTCAACATGCAACAAGAGCAACAACAAAAGCTCCTTATCTCATAAAACTACGCCCCATAACATGTTACGTAAGTCTCCTTCCCTTCCTTCTACCATTCAACCCATTTCCCCATGACTCTACCTATTTCTCCCCATAAAGAATAGGAGAAGGAAAGAGAGAGAGAGGGGGGTGAGCGGGGGAAGGTATAAGAGAAGGGGGGAGGGTGGAGGGAAGCGGGAGGGGGAGTGGGGAAGAGGGGACGGGGAGAGGGGATGAGGAAGAGGGGATGAGGAAGAGGGGAAGGGGGAGAGAGGACGGGGAGAGGGGACGGGGAAGAGGGGACGGGGAAGAGGGGAGGGGAGAGGGGAAGGGGGAAAGAGGACGGGGAGGAGGGGAGAGAGGACGGGGAAGAGGGAGAGAGGACTTGGAACAGGGGAGGGGAGAGGGGGTGAAGCGACGAGAAGGAGGGGATAGGGGACGGCGAATAGGGAAAAGGGGAGGGGGGCAAGTAAGGGAGGAGGACGGGGAATAGGAGAGGGGGAGGGGCAAGGGCAGGGAGGGAGGGAGGGAAGAGAGGGGGAGTGTACATGAGATCTGGTCCCGCAGAAATTGTGAAACAGACTTTGTTATTTGGTGTATCTGGCGGGCTGAATGTAAAGTGCTTATTGAAGGGGTTCCGGGCCCTTTCCTACTCCCCCCACCCCCCTCTCTTCCTGTCTTCCCCCCATCCCAATCTCCCTCTTCACACCCCCACCCCCTCTCTCCCTTCCTTTCTGCCCCCATCCCCCTCTCCCATTCTTTCCCCCCATCCCTTTCTCCCTCTTCCCACCCACACCCCCATCCCTTCTCTCCCTTTCTTCCCCCCACCCCCTCTCCCTTTCTTTCTCCCCACACCTCTCTCCCTCTTCCCCCCCCCCCCCGTAGAAAGAGAAAAAGAAGAAGAAAATAGAAAAAAAAAGACAGACAGAGGAAAGTAAGAAAGAAAACAAAAAACAAGAAAGAGAAAGAAGAAAAATAATAATAATAAGAAAAAGAAAAATAAGATTAAGAAAAAGAAGAAAAAAAAGAAAAAGAAGAAAAGAAGAAAAAGCATAAAAAGAAGAAAAAAGAAGAAGAAAAAAATAGAAAAGAAAAAAAGGAATAAGAAGAAAAAAGAAGAAGAAAAAGAAAAAGAAGAAAAATAAGAAAAAGAAAAAGAAAAAGAAAAAGAATAAGAAGAAAAAGAAAAACAAGAAGAAGAAGAAGAAGCAGCTACCAGGAGGAAGGTCCAGGTAATGGAAAAGACATAAACTAGAGTCCTGGGCGAGAAGGGGCGGCCGCAGTGATGCCAAATTGGAGGCGGGACACGTAAGGATGTTGTAACACTGTAATATTCTTTCTTTCTTTCTTTCTTTCTCTCGCCCTTTCTCTTGTGCGTGACCCCTTCATTGCGGGGTCTCTTTTCTCTGGCTTGTTCTGTCGCGCGCGCTCTCTCTGTCTCTCTCTCTCTCTTTCTCTCTGGCTCTGTGGTTCTCTTTTTCGTTTTTTTTTTCTTTCTCTCTGGCTCTGTGGTTCTCTTTTTCGTTTTTTTTCTCTCTCTCTCTGGCTCTGTGGTTCTCTTTTTTCGTTTTTTTTTCTCTCTTTCTGGCTCTGTGGTTCTCTCTCTCTCTCTCTTTCTTTTGCTCTCTCTTGGTCTCTCGGTCTCTCTCCATTGTCTGGCTCGCTCTTTAGCTCTCTCGCTGTCTCTCTAACTGTCTCTTTCGCTCTCTTTCTCCCTTTTTCGTCTTTTCTTTCTATTTCTTTGTCTCTCTCTCTCTCCCTTTTTCCTTTTTTCCTCTCCTCCCTATCACTCCGTCTCCTTTCCTCCTCATTCTCTCCCTTCCTTCTCTTCTTCTCCCCGCCTCCGTCTCCTTTTCTCCTCATTCTCTTCCTCCCTCTTCTTCTTCCCTCCTCTCCCCTTTCCCCCTCCCTTTCCCTTTCTCCCTCTCTCCTTTTCCCTCCCCCTCCCACCCTCCCTCCCTTCCCCTCACTCCCATTCCCCCTTCCCACCCTCCCTCTCCCTCCCATCCCCCCTCCCATTCCCTTCCATTCCCCCCTCCCTCCCACCTTCCCTCTCCCTCCCACCTTCACCCTCCCTCCCATCCCCCCTCCCACCCATTCCCCCTTCATCCCCCCACCCTCCCTCCCTCGACCTTCGCGTGTTGTTCGGCTTCCCTTGACAGGCAGCGGAGTGTGTTGACATGATGGCGCCTGCCTTGACCAATGGCGGGTCAGCGACCTGCGTCAGCTGTTCTTTTTATTTGTATTTTTCCTCTTGTTGTTTCGTGTTACATATTTTTTTGTTGCTATATTTGTTTTTCTATCTGTTTGTCTGTTTTTTTTTTTTTTTTTCTATTTTTGGATCTTTTTGTCTGTCTGTCTCTTTCTTTCTTTTCCCCTTTATTTCTTTCATATAGGTTTGCATTTAAGTATGTATATATATTTACATATGTATATCGATATATATCCCTATATCTATTCGTATCTGTCCATTTGTCTTTCTGTCTAT
Source organism: Penaeus japonicus (assembly GCA_017312705.2). NCBI lineage: Eukaryota > Metazoa > Arthropoda > Malacostraca > Decapoda > Penaeidae > Penaeus > Penaeus japonicus. The sequence goes on from BOPN01001623.1 coordinate 262,435, forward strand.
TTACACACACACACACACACACATATACACACGCACACACACACATGTTTATATATATATATATATATATATATATGTGTGTTTATTTATATATATATATAATATATATATATATATATATATATATACATATATATATTTATATCAAATATGCTTTTTCACGGGAGAGGGAAGTAATAAAAAAGAGGAGAAAAGGACTAGAAATAGAAAACAAAACAAAACAAAGGAATACAAAAAAACAGAATAGATACGAACAAGAAGAACAATAAAAAACAAAACAAGGAATAAGGAGAAACCGGCAAGGAGATTGGCTCAGAAGGAGCTCTCAAGATTTACTCGACTTTGGAGAATTTGTTCGCGAGTTGTAAATTTAGCGATTTAAATCCGGTTCTGGAATCCATTTTCTGTTTTTTTTTTTTTTTTTTTTTTTTTTTTTTTTTTTTTTTTTTTTTTCAAGGGATGTGAAGGAAAGTTGTTTTACAATCTGTATCGGATAAGACAAGTGTATCTGTTATTTACGAAGGTCTTGGAGTGTGCTTGTTAGTACTGTTTATATAAAAGACTTTTGAATATCATTGTTGATTTGAAGTTAACGGATTTTTTGGAGACGAGAATTTTAAAGAGCAATTTCTGTCATTCGACTTTTCCTCACCTCTGACCTTCTTTCTCTTCCTTACTCTTTGTCTGTCTGTCTGTCTGGTCAATCTGTTTCTATCTGACTGTCTGTTTTACCTGTCTGCGGTCTTTTTCTTTCTCTCTCTCTCTTTATCTCTCTCTCTCTCTCTCTCTCTCTCTCTCTCTCTCTCTCTTTCTCTTTCTCTCACTCTCTCACTCTCCATCTATCTCTCCCCTACCCCCACCTCTCTCTCCTTTCCTAGCTCCCCCCTCCCACCCCTCCACCCACCCTTCCCCCCTCCACCCTCCCCCATCCACCTTACCCTCCCACTCCCCACCTTCCCCTCCCCATCCACCCTACCCACCCCACCCACACCCACACACACAAACACCCAAAAAATATAAAGAAAATCATGTTTTTTTCTTCTATTTCTTGAAGCTGCTCCTTATTTCGTGTAATCACCTCCTTGTTCCTTGGGTTTGAGATTCCAACTGTCGTCCTTAATAGACACACTGGAGCCTAAGTATTTCCTAATATCTTTTCCTGGTGTTTCCTTTCGCTTCGTCTTTTTTTTGGTTGTTGCTTTTGTTTTTGTTTGTTTGTTTGTTTGGCGGTTTGTTTGTTTGTTGGTTGTTTGGTGGTTTTGTTTGTTTGACGGGTTTGTTGTTTGTTTTGTTGTTTGTTTGGCAGTTTTGTTTTTATTTTTGGTTTTGTTTGTTTGTTTTGTTGTTTGTTTGGCAGCTTTGTTTTTTATTTTTGGTTTTGTTTGTTTGTTTGTTGTTTGTTTGTTGGTTATGTTTTTTTTATTATTTTTTTGGTTTTGTTTGTTTGTTTGGCGGTTTTGTTTTTGATTGTTTTGTTGCTGTTGTTGTTTATTGTTTTTTTATTGTTGTCTGTTGTTGGTTTTAATTATATTATTATGGGTGATGGAGATAGAACTGATAAAAATTAAGGTGAGGATACAAATAATTAGGATGATAATAAGGATAGTAATGATAAAGATAACGATAATAACAGTAACAATACTAACAATGATGATAATGATAATAACGATAATGATATTAATGATAATGATAATAATGATAACAATAATGATGATGATATTGATAAAAACAGTAATGATGATAAGGATATTAATGACAATAGTGATGATAATAGTCATATCAATGGTCATAGTAATGGTTTTAGCAGCAATGGTATTAATATTACAAAAAGTAATGATGATGATGATAAAAGTGATGATAATAGCAGTAAAATATGATAAGGCCAATAACAGCTATAACAATAACTACATATCAATTAATCTATCTTCTATCTATCTCTATATCTATCTACCAATCTCTACATCCATCCATCCACCCACTCATCCATCTATCCATATATCTCCTCCCTCCCACCCACCCACCCACCCTCCCATCCATCCATCCATCCCTCCTTATATCTCCTTCCCTCCCTCCCCCCCCCTTCCTCCCTCCCTCCCTCCCTCCCACAACCCATCTCCTCCCTCCCTCCCTTAACCCCTCCCTCCCTCCCTCCCTCCATCACCATTAAAAGAGAAATATACATTAGAGCAACAATCAAAATACCCAAAATAGGAAAAAGAAATAAGGAAGACACGAAAAGAAAAGAAAAATTAGACTGAAAGAAAAGAAAAGAAAAAAGTGTTTTGTGGGAAACGAACCCGTCTGTTACAGCTGCTGCTCCTCCTTGGTCAGTGCTGAGAAGGAGGGAAGGAGGGAGGGAAGGAGGGAAAGAGGGAGGAAAGGAGGTTGGGAGGGAAGAAAGGAGGGAGGGAGGGAGAATGGGAGGGAGGGAAGGACGGAGGGAAGGAAGCCTCGAAGGAGGGAGGGAAGGAGGGAGGAAAGGAGGGAGGGAGGGAGAATGGGAGGGAGGAAGGAGGAGGGAAGGACGGAGGAAGGAAAGGAGGGAGGGAAGGATGGAGGGAGAAAAGGAGGGAGGGAGGAAGGAAAGGAGGGAGGGAAGGAGGGAGGGAGGAAAGGAGGGAGGATGGGAGAGTGAGAGGGATGGTGGGAGAATGGGAGGGAGGGAGAGTGGGAGAATGGGAAGGATAGAGGAAAAGAGGGAAGGAGGGAAAGAGAGAGGGAGGGAAGGAGGAAAGGAGGGGAAGAGGGAGGGAAGGAGGAAAGGAGGGAAGGTGGGAGTGAAGGTGGAGGAAAGGGTAGGAAGAGGGGAGGGAAGAGGGAAGGAGTGAGTGAGAGAGAGAGAGGGGGAAAAGGAAGGCAGGGAGGAATGGAAGAAGGTGATAAGTATGGAATGAGAGAACGAGGGAGATATAGAAAAGGAAGAAAAGAAAGCGTAGGTGAGGAGGACGAACCGTGAGGTAGTGAGTGAAAGAAGGAAGGACAGAAAGACGATATGTTGAGAAACAAACAAACGAAAAAATGAAAGAGAGAAAACAACGAAAGTGCAATGAATATGAAAGAAAACAGAAAAAAACAAGAAAGTGAATCATCCCAAAAAAACAAGGCAACAAAAACAACAACAACAAAAATAGACCAATAGATAAAAAAACAAAACAAAAAAAACAAGCAAATGAATCTATCCAAAACAAGATAACAGAAATTACAAACCAATAGAAAAACGCCCAAGAGAGAAAGAACAAGAGAGAGAGAGAGAGGGTGGGGGGTGGGGGGCAGGGGCGCACTGACCCCTCATACCACTCCTTCTTCCCTCTTCTCTACCTCTCCCTCCCCCTCACCCCTCCCCAGAAATGAGGGGATAAGATCAAAATAAGGCGACCCAAGATATGATTTGGTGTCGAATTTCACTTTTTTTTATATTTCTCTTTTTCTCTTATTTCATTGAGAGTACGAGTATTATTTGTTCAAAGTGTCTTCATTCTTCCTACTCTCTTTCTCTCTCTCTCTCTTCCTCCTTCCCTTTCATATCTATCGTTCCCTTCCTTCTCTCTCTCTATCTATCTATATCTTTCTCTCTCTCTCTTCCTCCTTCCTTCTCCTATCTATCGTTCTCTTCCTTCTCTCACTCTCTCCTCTTCTCCTTTTCAATTTCCTCTCATTCTTTCTTTCTACCTTCCTCCCTTCCTCCCTCTTCTCCCACCTTTCCCCCTTCCTATCCCTCTCTTCTCTCCCTTTCTGTGTTCTTCCCTCTCCTTAATCCCTATCTCTCTCTCTTTCCCTTTTCTTCCCCTCTCTTTCTCCGTTGGTCTCTCTTTCTCCCTCGGTCTCTCTCTTTTTCTCTCCATCCCTCCCTCTCTATCCCTCCTTCCTTCGCTTTCTCCCTTTCTCCCACTCTTTCTCCCTCCCTCTCCCTCTATTTCTATCTCCCTCCCTCCTTCCTTCTCTCTCTTTCCCTCCCTCTTCCTCCTTCCTTCTCTCTCTCTTTCCCTCCCTCCCTCTCCTTCCTTCCTTCTTTCTCTCCTTCCCTCCCTCCCTCTCCCTCCTTCCCTCTCTCTCTCTTTCCCTCCCTCCGTCTCCCTCCTTCCTTCCTTCTCTCCTTCCTTCCTTCCTTCTCTCCTTCCTTCGCTTTCTCCCACTCTTTCTCCCTCCTTCTCCCTCCCTCCTTCCTTCTCTCTCTCCTTCTCTCCCTCCTTCCCGTCGGTCATCCAGCCAACCTAGGTAGTGATGGTTGCCTTAGGCTGCACTTTCCATTATACGCAATCTAGACTCGGGGAAAAGTTGGGGTAGAGAGAGAGAGAGAGAGAGAGAGAGAGAGAGAGAGAGAGAGAGAGAGAGAGAGAGAGAGAGAGAGAGAGAGAGAGAGAAAGTGAGTGAGTGAGAGAGAGAGAGAGAGAGAGAGATGAGAGGAAAGATTGGGAGAGAGAGAGAGATAGAGATAGATAGATAGATAGATAGATAGATAGAGAGAGAGAGGAAGAGCGACAGGGAGAAAGGGGGAAGAATAAAAAAAAAAAGTGAGAAAAAAAGAAGAAAAAAAAAGAATAACTGAGTGCAAACGATATCAAGAAAGAAAATAAGTAAAACATAGAGAGAAAGAAAGAAAGAAATAAAATAAAAACAAAAGTGAAATACCAAATACCACCCCCACCCAACCAAAACAAAAACAAAACACAAGACAAAAAAAGAAGAAAAAGAAAAATGAAGAAAGAAGGAAAGAAAAGGAAAGAAGAAAAAAAAATCGGAAAGCAATCTTGGCGGAATATGTTATAACCCATCCTAATCAGATAGGTTGGCGGCGAGGCCAGGCAGTCGTGTGTTCCCCTCTGATAGGCTCTATCAAATCATTCATACGAGCGACCAGGCAAAATGGCGCCCCGTAATTGTCAATTGTTCCCGCCAAAAAATGTTATCGGGTTGTCCACTTGGGAGAGCGCGGGCACATTCGCTATTTTCTGTGCTTCTAGGTTATGTTTTGATATATTGTGTTATGTTATGTCGTATTGTGTCTTATTATATTGATATTTATCGGGTCTTATTTGTTTATTTATTTATGGTGTGTTCGTATTTTTTCTCGAAATTTATTTTGGTCGTTTAATGCTTTATATATTTGTTCAGAGATTTTTTTTTATTTTGTTTATTCATCCATTTTATTTTATATCAACTTTTTGTTTGTTTCCTTCTCTCTTCTACTTTATTATAGATTTCGGTGCGATATCGAACGCACGCGGATCGCATTGCCAATGAAGCTTGTTACTAAATAATCAATAAATGTCCTGGTCGGTCCAGATTTCCCCCCTCTGGCCAGTCAATTTTATTACTATTTCTCCCCCCTCTCTCTCTCTCGCTTGACGGTCCTCTACCTTATTGAAATATGATCTTTCTTTCTTTCTATATATAAAAAAAACTTAATACGTGTATATACCTTACTATCTGGATACGAATTGTAACGTTTGTTAAAAGATCATCAGTGTCTAGGGGAAGAAAGTGCAAGATCTAGGGGGGGGGGGGGGAAGCGAACGGAAAAGCCTCCCTGGGCGGGGAAACTAGGGGAAAAAATGGACTACGTGGCACCTCTATGACCAGCGGGCGGGGAGTGGACGCTAGGGGCGATTTTTACCCTCAGCTGCATAATTTCCTGACCGCTGTAATTTTCCCCCAAGGCCGCTTAAAAAAAAAAAAGGAAAAAGAATGGAAGAAGACGAAGAAAAAAAAAAAAAAAAAAGGAAAAAGAGTGTCTCCCTTCTCCCATTCTCTCTCTCTCTCTCTCTTTCGCTCTTTCTCTCTCTCTCTCTCTCTCTCTCTCTCTCTGTCTCTCTCTCTCTCTTTCCAAACTATCTCAAGATGGGAAGAGAGAAGAAAAAAGAAGGGAAGGAAGTGAGGGAAATTGAGCTTGTTTGCAGTTGATAGACTTGTTTGATATGGTTGACGGAGGAGGGGGGTAGGGGGGGAGAGGTTGAGGTGAAGGTGGTAGTGGTGGTGGTGGTGCGGGGGAGGGAGAGGGAGAGGGGGAGGGGGGGGGTAAAGTGACCACAACAAAATGGCCGAAAGTGACGCGGTGTAACTTTTTTTTATTTTTTATTTATTGATGTTGAGTTTATTTATGCGAATCAATATCAATATTATTGTGATCATCATTATTATCATTATAGATGTTATTAATTATCGTAATTATCATTATTAATGTTATTGATGTTATCATCTGTATTTTCGTACATATTTTCATTGCTATTATGACTAAAGTTATGATCAATATTGTTATCATTGTTGTTATTATAACTATCATTATCATCATCATTTTTTTCTTTTTTTGTCGTTATTATCAATATTCTCAACATCATCATCATCATCTTGATAGTATTTATATTAATGATAATGAAGTTATTAACAATTACGACGATGTGATAATAATGATGATAATAATAACATTAAAAATGGTAATGATAATAATAATGATAGTAATGAGAATAATCATATAGTTAATGATAATGATGAGAATAATCTGAAGAACAGCAACCATAGTAATGATAACAATAATAACGATAATGACAATAATGATCATGATGACAGCAATTATAATACAAACAACAGCTGCAATAATAATGATAGTAATAACGATAATGATAATGATAACGATGATAATCATATTAATTATAATAAAAGTAGTAGTGATAATAGTATTAATAGAAATGGTAATGATAATGCTATTAATAATGAAAATATCACTAATAACAAAAGTGATAATAACAATAACGATAATAATGATGATTATTATCATTATCATTGTAATCATTATGATAATTATTATCATTATCATTGTAATTATTATTATAATTGTTATCATTATTATAATTATTATTAGTATTACCATTATTATCATGATCATTATTATCCTTATTATTATTATCCTTATTATTATTATCCTATTATCATTATTACTATCATTATAATTATCATTGCTATTCTTATCATTATCACCATTATTATTACAATAAATAATAACCAAACCTAAAAAAAAGAAAAAGAAAGAAAGAAAGAAAGAAAAAAAACAGGAAGAGCCACCCCCCCCTATATCTACCCCCACCATTTCCAAAAAAAAAAACAAAAAAAAAAGAAAAAAAAAAAAAAAAAAAAAAAAAAAAAAAAAAAAAAAAGAAAAAAAAAAAAAAACTCTCCACAAGGTTTCCATTTCGGGAATAGGAGAGCACGGTAGTCCGAATAGTCCCGGACTATTAATTCCGAGAATGGACTATATATATTATGCTACGAGTATAAAACTGCATCCCTGGGGTGAGATGGCCCCTCGCCGTGGGTATTGGATGGTTCTGGAAGGAGGGATGGCTTTATCTTGTTTTATTTTCCTCTTCTTTGCTCTGTAGATACACGCACGTACACACGCACACGCATACGTAAACACGCAAATACACACATACATACGCAAATACACACACATAAACACACACGCAAACACACACCCACGTAAATACACATATACACACACAAACACACACACACACACGCGCAAATACACACACACGCAGAAACACACACATAAACACACACGCAAACACACACCCACGTAAATACACATATACACACACAAACACACACACACACACGCGCAAATACACACACACAAACACACACACGCAGAAACACACACATAAACACACACATAACCACACACACAAACACACACGCAAATACACACACACACACACAAACACACGCAAACACACACACACATTAACTCATACATACATATAATTCTGTAAGATTCTGGAAGGTCGGGTTTCCCTTTATCTTTATTTTGAGAGTGAGGGGGGGAGGGGGGTATTCTATGAAGATAAAAAAAAGTGAGTTTTGGGGTTTAGGGTAAAATAAGGGAAGGTACGGGAGGTAGAAGGGCAAATGGGTAGCTGTTAAGCTTTGGGAATTTTAGGGTTATAATGGGTCTCTCTGTCCTCATATACGCACACACACACGGACACACATATACACATAAGCATACGCACATACACGTTCACACACACACACATGTACGGATGGAAGGATAAAGGGAATAGGGAGAGGGAAAGAAGAGGAAAGAGGTGAGGGAGAGAGAGGAGGAAGAGAGGAGGAGAAAGAGACATGAAAGAGAGAAAGGGAGGAAAGGAGAAGAGGAGGAGAAAGAGATAGATAGAGAGAGAGAGAGAGAGAGAGAGAGAGAGAGAGAGAGAGAGAGAGAGAGATAGAGAGAGAGAGAGTGAGAAGGAAAAGAAGGAGAGAAATATAAAGGACGAAAGAGGAGAGGGAGACAGAAAATGATAAAAGAAGAAAAGGGAAAGAGGAGAGAGATAATGGGAAGGAGAAGGGAAGAGGGGGGAGACGAAGAAAGAGGGGAGTGGAGGAAGGGGGAAGAGAGTGAGTGGAAAGAGGGGGAAGAGGGGGTAGAGGGGGAGAGGGGGGAAGAGGAGGCAAAGGAGAGAGAGTGGAAAGAGGGGGTAGAGGGGGTAGAGGGGGAGAGGAAGCAAAGGAGGAAAGGAGAGAGAGGGGTGGGAGGGGGGGTGGGAAGGGAGCGGCCTCTGCAAACGGGCCCCGAGTGACCCGAGGCTCGAAAACTATGGAGTCTTGAAATAGCCAAGTAGGCGGGTTCGGCCGCGGGTTTAAAGATGACTCTGTTGGGGAACTCCGTGGGTGTGTGGGTGTCAGTTTGTGTTTGTGTGTTTGTATTTGTGTGTCAGTTTGTATTTGTGTTTGTGTTTATGTGAGTCAGTTTGTGTTTGTGTTTATGTGAATCAGCTTGTGTGTGTGTTTGTGTGTGTGTGTTAGTGTGGGTGTGTGTGTCACTTTGTGTTTGTGTGTCAGTTTGTGTGTGTGTGTTTGTGTGTGTATATGGCAGTTTATGTGTGTTTATGTGTGTGTGAGTGCTTATGTGTGTCAGTTTGTTTGTGTGTGCATGTGTCAGTTTGTGTGCGTTTATGTCTGTGTGTGTGTATGCAAGTTAATGTATCTTGTGTGTATGTGTTTGTGTATGTAGGTTTAGTTTAAGTTTGTGTACATGCGTTTCGGTGTGTATTTGTGTTTGTAAGTTTGTTTGCTTTTGTATGCCTGTGTTTGATTGTGTATTTTTGAATATTAGTTGTTGTGGGGTTGTACACGAATTATTATTAAATTAATATAAGTTATTGCATTTTTTATACCCCTGTTTGTGTGTTTGTGTACATTTGTTTGCTTCCGTGACTGTGTTTTTTTTTTTTTTTTTTTTTTTTTTTTTAGCAAGTTAGTGTTTTCTAGAATCATCTGCATCGTTGAATGAGTATTGTATACCCCCCCTCCCCACCCCTTTCTCTGTTTCTTTGTTTTCCAATCGTTAATTTTCACATAATGTTATTAACTATTATCCATTTTTGTGTTTGCGTGCGCGTGTGCGTGTGTATGCGTATGTCTATGTCTGTGTATCTGCTTCTGTGTATGTATGTGCATGTGTATATGAGCGTTTGTGTGTATCTGTGTGTGTTTGAGTGTGTATATGTGTGTCTGTGTGTGTTTGCGTGTGTATATATGTGTCTGTGTGTGTGTGTGTATGTATATGTGTGTGTGTGAGTGTCTGTGTGTATGTATGTGTGAGTATCTGTGTGTATGTATGTGTCTGTGTGTGTTTACGTGTGTCTGTGAGTATCTGTATGTATATGTGTGTGTGTGAGTGTCTGGGTGTCTGTTTGCGTGTGTATGTGTCTGTGTATATGTATGTATGTGTGTGTAAACAAAACGAGAAAGAACGAGAACGCACGAGAGAGACAGAGAGATGGAAGAGGGCGCGGCGTCGATGCTAAGGATGTGTTTTCATTACTCAGGAAGCCTTGTCCTTTGGGAGACATTAGAGGGGGGGGGAGAGGGGGAGAAGGGGAGAGGGGGGTGGGATGGGCGGCAGGGAGTGGGGAGGGAGAGGGGGGTGGGATGGGCGGCAAGGAGTGGGGGGGAGAGGGGGAGAGGGGGAGAGGGTGTGGGATGGGCGGCAGGGAGTGGGGAGGGAGAGGGGGAGAGGAGGGTGGGATGGGCGGAAGGGAGTGGGGGGGGGAGAGGGGGGAAG
>BOPN01001623.1:275000-277902 GCA_017312705.2 Penaeus japonicus
TATGCTAATGATATTATCATTATTGTTATTTTCATCAATATCTTAATGTCATTATCATCATTATTATCATTATTTTTATTATTGTTATTATCATTATTATTATTATTATCATTATCACCATTATCATTATAATTATCGTTACTGTCTTTATTATTATCATCATCGTTACGTTCATCATAATTACCATCGTCATCTTTATGAAATAGCCCCGACGTTAATAATAATGTTATCATTATTATCATAATTACCATTATCATAGGATTATCATTATATATCATATCATTCCTCGATTATTCTTATATATGTGTGTATTTAATTAAATGATGATAATAATAATAGACTGTAATGACAAAGATAATTGTAACAAATGTAACGAACTGTAATGACAGAGATAATTGCGTAAGAAGTATAGAAGAAATGACACGATGGATCTTGCAACACGTTTTTGATTCAGCGAAAAAAAACAAAAAAACTCGAGCACTGACTGACGAAGGAAAAATGCAACAAAGACACAGCTTTTAATTTCTTGTTTTTATTGAAAACCTTAATTGACTGACAGGCGATTAAGAGGTTGATTAGGAGATCGCAGTCTATCATATACTAATCAAAGCACCGGCGGTTGTTGATCGGTGCAATTACACGGCGCTGTGAACGTGTTTATTGTCTTAATATGACACGTGTGAGCGCGACAGAGATTGTAATGATAATGATAATAATGGTGATGACAATAACACAAATCATTATGATAATGGTGACGTCATAATGATGATAACACTGATGGAAATAATTGAAATGGTAATGAATAATGATAATGATGGTAATAATAGTGATGGTGCTGATAGTAATGATAACTATGAAAGTAATGATAATGATAATGATAAAAGAACAACAACGTTGATTATGATTATGATGATAATGATTATAAGGATGATTATAATAAGAGTAATAACAGTCATGATTACATTGCTTCCTCCTCGTCCTCCTCTTCTCTCCTTGTTTCTCACCTAGTCGCCTGTTACCCCCCCCCTCCACCCCTCTTCCTGTTTCTCTTCCCCCTCCACCCCCACCCATCCCACCTCGCAGCTGCATTTCACACCCACTTTCTTACCCTCCCCCCCCCATCTCCTCCCCTCTCTGTAATCTTTCTCTCCTTCCTCCTCTCCCCCTTCTCTCCGGTTCTCCCCCCCCCTCTCTCTTTCTTCTCCTCCCCTCCCCTCACCCCTCTTTCTCTCTCCCTCTCTGGACAGTCCATCGGTCCGTTGAGGTTTTGTCCACAGTCCGAGCAGAAAGATTTAAATTTATGTCCTCGACCTAACGTAGGAAATGGCAGTACGTAGACCCCCTACGGTAGATATATTTATATCTTTCGATCTCATATCTTCCATTACGGTGTCAGGGGGGTGGGGAGGTGGATAGGGGGAGGGGCGTGGATGGGGGAATGGGGTGGGGGGTGGGGAGTGGTTGGAAGGGATACCAGTTTCTGATTTTTCTCTATTTTTTCGATTTTTTTTTCGGTTAGTTCGTTATCCCTATTTTTAGACTTATTTTTTGTTGATTTATGTTTTTTTTTGTGTCTTTTATCATTACTAAATGTGTACTTTTTTTATTCACGTACGTTTTTAGCGAAGAAAATGTGTCGATTTCTTTCGTAAATAGTAAATAATCTTTTTTTTGGGGGGAAAAAATGGCTTGCCTTCCGGGAGGAAAATAAAATACACATCTGGCAACTCGCAGCCTCCTAGGGGTCAGTATTTGCGGTGTTGCCGTCTGTGGGTCATTTGATAAAAAAAAAAAGAAAGAATGAAAAAAACGAATATATCCAACATGGAAGTCAAACAGCAATTCAAACTCTTCGGCGGGAATTTCAAAATAGCAAGACATGAGTAACTTGAAGTTTAGAAGAAGGAGAAGAAAGGAAAAAAAAGTTGATTTTGTACACTGACTTCGAACGATTTTCAACTTTATGGATATAACATGTGAGAGGTTATATATAAATACACTTCATATATACTTTTTTTTTCCTTTTCTTTACTGGGTTATGATTATAGGCCATAAAAGCATATTGAATGACACGTTTACCGCAGTATGTACGAGATTTTGTAAAGTGTCTCATAGGGTTTGCATGTTAATTCTTATTTTATTTTATTATTATTATTATTTTTTTTTACGAGACTTTGTAGAGTGTCATATAGCTTTGGATGTTATTTTTTATTTTATTTTATTCTTTTATTATTATTATTATTATTTTTTTTTACGAGACTTTGTAGAGTGTCATATAGCTTTGCATATTGATTTATATTATATTTTATTTTTTTAGTTTTTTTATTTATTAACATTATTATTTTTTTTACCTTGATTTCCTCTGAAATTCCCGACTTACTTAGTTTCCTTGATCATTTATTCTTCTTCTTTTTTATTATTATTTCTTTTTCGTCTTCTTTTCTTTTTTCTGTTCTTTTTCCTTTTTCATTTTCTTCTTTTTTTCTTATTATTATTTGTTCTTTATGACACTTTTGTTGCAATCGTACTAAATCTAACGATAATCACCTTGTTTTATTTAATTATATAATTTTACTCATTTATTTGTCTTGTTATCGCATTTGTCTTTATGTCTTGTTTTTCCTCTCGGTGTATCTTCGTTTAACATTTCTTTCCCCGCTTTTATTCCACTCCTCTTTTCCCGTCGTTCGCTTTCCCCGTCTGTCCTCCATTCGTCAACTTCCATTCCTCCTTTCCCCTCATTTCTCATCGCTCGCTCCTCTTCTCCCCTCATTCGCCAGCCATGCACTTTTCTTTCACCTCGTTTGTCTCCATCTCCTTTTTCTCCCACCTTTACCCCCCACCCACCCACCCCACCCACCTACACCCCCACCCCTACCTTCCTTCGCTCCCTCTTTTTTTT
>BOPN01001624.1:0-2500 GCA_017312705.2 Penaeus japonicus
GGAGGGAGGGAAGGAAGGAGGGAAGGAGGGAGGGAAGGAGGGAGGGAGGGAGGGAGAGAGAGAGAGGAAGAAGAGAAGAGAAGAGAGGAAAAAAGGAGATGAGAGGAGAGAAGAGAAGAGAAGAGAAGAGAAGAGAAGAGAAGAAAAGAGTCACGAAGAGAAATATCAGCCTTCACATTAACAAGCGTAAGGTCACCACAGGGTCACCACACGCAAAGAGCACAAGTGTCCCAGTTCATTGACCTTTGCCACTCGGCTGAATCCGAAATCGCATTGAACTCCGATAGCCGTCGGGTCTCGGGTCTCGGGCCTCGACGTGACTGGAAGTGAGGCTTTGCTCGAATGCGCTACACGATTATACATTAGACGAGGAGTATGTCTATATTTATGCATAAATGAATAAACACACACACACATACACAGAGAGAGAGAGAGAGAGAGAAGAGAGAGAAAAGAGAGAGAGAGAGAGAGAGAGAAACACAAGCGATTAAATAGACAAATAGACCCAGACACAGACAGAGACAGAAAACAAAGGCCAACACAAATACAAACAAACAGAAAGAGCCAAAGAGAGCCAGAAATATAGGCCGGAGCCACACTGACGAGGCCGAAAGTCCAAAGCCCAAAAGCCAAGGGACCTGCAGAGCGAGTGAAAGGGTGGGGGGAGTGGAAGGGCTGAGGAAGGAGCGCCGCCCCCTAGCCCAAATCCCGAAGGACATTCCCATTCGCCTTAAAATCGGGAGTTTGTCCATAAATGGGAGTTATCGGGCTGAAGAAAACATCGGAGACTTTGAATCTCCATCGCTCTCTCGCGACTTTTCTGAGACGGTTTCATGCTGGAGATGGAAAAACAGGGCCTCTCATTTTTGATGTCCTGTGAGTTTGTTTCTTTGTCGCTGTGTCTGTGGTCATTTCTTTCTCTCTCTTTCTGTCTCTTTTTTTCTTTCTTTCTGTCTCTGAAGTTGTCTCTCTCTCTCTCTCTCTCTCTCTCTCTCTCTCTCTCTCTCTCTCTCTCTCTCTCTCTCTCTCTCACTCCCCCCTCCCCCCCCCCTCTCTCTCTTTCGAGACACCGGCTGCAGTAATAATAAATTGCAATATGATATCGCATATTCAGTGTCATTTTCGAGGAAATCCGCTATCTGCAATGCCTTGGGATTTCTGGCAATATAGATAATAACAAGCGTGTGACATTTCTGATTATGGGTTAATGTTGCATTTCATTGCTTGTTCATATACTTTTTTTTCCAAAGATGGACCGATATAGATTTTGATGTTGTTTGTATTAACTGTTATTGTTGTTGCTGACTTTTATTGCTATCAGTTATACTAAAAGCAACAGCACTACTGACAGTACTAGAAGCAATAACAGCAAATTGCAATAATAGCAGTAGTAATAAAAATCTTGGTAGTAAAGTGAACAATGTGTGAGGAAAAGAAAAGAAACAGCGAGAAAAAATACATGAAATGAAGCAGCCACAATGTGTGTGTATGAGAGAGGGGGAGGGAGAGAGGGAAAGCGGGAGAGCGGGAGAGCGGGAGAGAGGGAAAGCGGGAGAGCGGGAGAGAGGGAAAGCGGGAGAGCGGGAGAGAGGGAAAGCGGGAGAGCGGGAGAGAGGGAAAGCAGGAGAGCGGGAGAGCGGGAGAGCAGGAGAGAGGGAAAGCAGGAGAGCGGGAGAGAGGGAGAGAGGGAAAGCAGGAGAGCGGGAGAGAGGGAGAGGGAGAGGGAGAGGGAGAGAGAGAGAGGGAGAGAGAGAGAGAGAGAGAGAGAGAGAGAGAGAGAGAGAGAGAGAGAGAGAGAGAGAGAGAGAGAGAGAGAGAGAGAGATTTTAAAGTGTTTGCGATTCATACCCATTTCATCTATGTCGAAAAAATACACTTCTCTTATTGTGACTGCGTTTTATTCCGCCGCCATAGTCAGAGACTGTGGCCAACCCAGAGAGGAACCTTCCAACGATAATACAACTTCCCAAACGCGTCAGCAAGTGTCATCTTCACATCTCTAATCCCTAGGCGAGGCTTGTAAGACGCCTCTCTCATAAGTAGGCACATATTAGACCTTCAACTCCCGCTATTACCAGCCCTAATCACCTCCAGATGGCCCCAAACCCACAGGCCAGAGAGGTTATTATCGTCCGAGCGAGGTGGCAATACTGCGTGGCAAAATTCGCGCCATGTGGAACAAAGATCTCACTTTTTCTCGCGGTTTCTCGTTTGTCTCGGGATTTGGCAAGAGCTAGGATGGAATCTAAACTGAAGTGGGAGGAATTTGAGATAAAATGATGGTTGGATTTACTTCTGTTTATGCCATGTGTGTGCGTAGCTGTCTTTTTTGTATGTGTATGTATGTGTACATATGTGTGCGTGCTGTCATAAATCTATAAGCATATAATTATAAGTTTATAAGTCTACTTCCTTACAAGTGCATGTATAAAAGAAATTCTAAAAATGCCAAAATTCTTGCGTAAACGCCAGAACAGATTAACAATCGACGCCATATTTC
>BOPN01001624.1:10000-12500 GCA_017312705.2 Penaeus japonicus
ATTTACTTTCTTTCTTTACTTGTCGTATCTATGTTTTTGTTTGCCCTTTATTTATTGTTATTTGTTTGTTGGTCTTTTTGTCTTTCTCTCTCTCTCTCTCTCTCTCTCTCTCTCTCTCTCTCTCTCTCTCTCTCTCTCTCTCTCTCTCTCTCTACACACACACACACACACACACACACACACACACACACACACACACACACACACACACACACACACACACACACACACACACACACACACACACACACACACACACACACACACACACACACACACACACACACATTGTATGAAATGATGTAAAATATAGTAATATGAGCAAGTTATGATCACATAATACCTAATTAGAGCAAATGTGCAACGTTAATTGCAAATCATTATAAACTGGTTTTACTTTGATTAAGAAATGTTATTACTGAATTTCCGTAAACCGCATTTGCTAAATATAAAAATCTCTGAAGAAAGCTACTCATTCTAGTTAATACAAATAATGTGGTCTGTGCCAATCGCAACCGACCGGTAGATTGTTGTTGTCTGGCTGCAACTACGGAGTGTCTGGTTGGAGGCTTAGAAGTAACCGGCGTTTTTTTTTTTTTTTTTTTTTTTTTTTTTTTTTTTTTTTTTTTTTTTTTTTAAGGTTTGCAACTCCGTTACGCTAGATTCATAGATTCGTTATTGGTGAATGATACATTTGTGTTTTCTGCTCCCGGTGACAATGGGAATATGGGTAAGTCAAACATGAAGGAATATCAGTAAGTATATTTCTTAGATTAACTTTAGACTTTGTGCAAGACTGTGATGTTTTATTTCTTATAATTTATATATATATATATATATATATATATATATATATATATATATATATATATATATATATATATATATATATATATATATATATATATATATATTTGTGTCTACACACACATACACACACTGACTAGATTTTGTATTGGTTTGTTTAACTAGTGAATTCATTAGCGAGAAAGAAAGTGAGTGGGAGAATAAAAGAAACGGAAGATAGAAAATAAAAAACAAAAAGAGGGAGGGACAGTGAGAGGAGATAGAGTAAAAGAAAAAGAGAGGAAGAGAAAGAAGTGAGTGGGTGAAAGAGAAGGTAAAGAGAGAGAGAAAGAGGAAGAAACAGAAAGAACAACGATGAATTAAAAAATGAGAAATTCAATAAAAGGTAGAATGGTTAAAAACAAATAAACCGGGAATTAAAAACGTAGTAAATAAATCAACAACACCAATTAAACAAAAACAACAACAAACAAACTAAAAAAACAAAAAACAAAGAGAGAAACAAAGATGAAAGAGAACAGAGGAAATAAATGGCTCAATTAGGAAGATTAGTCTCTTTGGAACTGAAACTTGGGGGGAGAGAGAGAATTGGGAAATAATGATTATCAATTGGCTAATTTCGGACGAAATTGGAAAGGGGGAGGATAACGAAGGATGGAGGGAGAAGTGGCGGAGGATAATAAAATGAGAGAAAGAGAAAGGGAATGAGGAACGGGAGAGATAATGGGGCTTGAGAGAAACTGGGAGGCTGTAGTTTTGGGTTCTGTCTGCCTGTTTGTTGTGCTGTGGTTTAGATAGAATTGGATTGGGAGAGGGAGAGGGAGAGGGAGAGAGAGAGAGAGAGAGAGAGAGAGAGAGAGAGAGAGAGAGAGAGAGAGAGAGAGAGAGAGAGAGAGAGAGAGAGAGAGAGAGAGAGAGAGAGAGAGAGAGAGAGAGAGAGAGAGAGAGAGAGAGAGAGAGAGAGAGAGAGAGAGAGAGAGAGAGAGAGAATGAGAGAGAGAGAAGATAGAGGGTCTAGTTATTTAGAAACAATGACACGGATGTGAATTGTAATTTGATATTAACTTTGATAAGTGATGGTGATGGAACGGTATAGATAGATGGACGAGAAAATAATAATGGGGAAGGCGAGAGAGAAGAGAAGTAGAAGAATAAAAAAACGAGAATGAGAGGAAGAGGGAGAGATAGAAAGGTACCATAAAATACAATGGCCATGAAAAGGTTGTAGTAGCAGTAGTAGTAGTAGCAATAATATAAATAAAATAAGTTGTATTAGTAACAGTAGCAGTAGCATTTGTAGTAGCAGCAATAGTGGTAAACAGGGTAATGGAGACGAAGAAAAAGAATAATATGAGTAGAACGAAGTAAGACAACAGCTCGAAAACTGAGGAATACACACACACACACACACACACGTATCTACAAGTACACCCCGGCCGACGCAAGACAAACAGCCATAGACAGTCCTTCCTCGGAGAGCCAAGACACACAGACCCTTCTAACTTAAGAGTGCCAGAGGGTGCCATCCGGATGCCATCATCACTCTTCAAAACCCTCCATCTGCTTCTACTCCCTCCCTTCCTCCCCCTCTCCCTCCCTCCCTAACTGTCTCTTGTGTTGGTTTTCCTTTCTCTCTCTCTTTCTTTTTCTTTCTTTTTCTTTCTTTCTCTTTCTCTTTCTCTCTCTCTCTCTC
>BOPN01001624.1:22500-30000 GCA_017312705.2 Penaeus japonicus
AGCAGAAGGGTTGGCACTCACAGGTGGGCTCTCCTTGCCAGTCCAGGCGGCACACGCGGCCTCGCTCACAGAAGTGGCTCTGGCACGGTTCTGCAAGGAAGGGAGAGAGGCAGACGGGTTAGATACATCTTGGTGCCCCGCTGCTGATGCTGGTGAGGGATCCTGTGTCTGGTTCTGTGTGTCTCTTTCTCTCTGTCTGTCTCTCTATCTCTCTTTCTCTCTCTCTCTCTGTCTCTCTGTCTCTCGCTCTCTCTCTCTCTCTCTTCATCTCGATGTCTTTCTCTCTACCTCTTGGCCTCTGTGTCCTCTCTCTGTCTACATATGTGTCTCTTGTGTTATCTCCATCTCTCTCTCTCTCTCTCTCTCTCTCTCTCTCTCTCTCTCTCTCTCTCTCTCTCTCTCTCTCTCTCTCTCTCTCTCTGCTTTCGTCCCTGTCGAGTAATTCACTTAAATGATTAATTGTCAGAGCATGAAAGAAGGAAAACAAAAGTTAAAATTTCTTTAGACATTAATATAGTAAAATTACCTTATAAATTTCCTAATATCATAAAGTCCAGAGCATTGATTAGAATGCAAAGAAAGAAAGAATAATAATTAAGAAAATAAGAGAAAAAAGAAAAGAAAAGATGAAAAAAATGGATTTCATAACTAAACACACAAAAATAGTCTAAAAAATTCATCAACTTATTTCGCCGTCATAAAATTAATTCCAAGGTGATTCCAATTATGTTAAATTGATAACTAGTTAATTAACGTCAGCGCTGGAGAATTACCTCACGGGAGTGTGTGATTATGATTAAAAGCGACAGCCATTTAAAGGGTCCAAAATATTAAGATAAATATCATAATGTTAGTTTGAATATATCAATAAAATACTTATTCATATATGGATCTATCTCTTTGTCTCTCTGTCTATAACTCTACTTACCTGTCTATCTATCTATTTATCTATCTGTCTATCTACCCATTTATCGCCCTCGATATCTAGCTATTTAGCTAACTATCTATCAGTATATATATCTATTTATTGACCTTATATAATCACAGCCTTATTGCTTATAAGATGTTTACGAAGTTGGTAAAAATGGGGGAGAAAGTAAGAGAAAGAAAATAATTGAAGGAGAGAGAAGGAATGGATGGGGGTAATGATAGGAGATAAGGATGCCGAGAAACGGGATATGGAAAAGGGAAGAAGGAGGAGGAAGGGAGGAAGAAGAAAAATGACAAGGAGGAAGAGGAAGAGGGATGATTCTAATAATAATTATAATAATAATAAGAAGAAGAATGATAACAACAATCACAGCAACATTAGAACAATAATGATAGTAATAATGATGATAACAATAGAAAAAAGAATAACACTGAAGAAAAAAACAATAACATGATAACAACAACAATGATAATAAGGAGAAACAAGATAAAGAAGTGGCTGAAAATGAAAAAAAAAATAAAAAAAAAAATAAAAAAAATAAATAATACCATCAACTTCAAATTCCAAAAAATATCATACATTAAAAAAGACGTATGAGGAAAGTTTTAAACTTGAGATTACTCCTCTTGCTCGTATGCAACACAATCATTTTCGAAATGGAAGATGAGAAAAGTGACACTGCAGCATAAAAATGGAAGAAGAAGATGAGGAGGAACAGGGGAAGAAGGAAGAGGGGGGGGGGGGAGGAAGAGGAGGAGGATAAGGAGGATGAAGAGTAAGAAGAGGGGGACGAGGCGGAGGAGAAGGAAGTGAAGGGGGAAAGGAGAGGGAGGAGGAGAAGGTGGTGGTGATGGTGGTGGTAGTGGTGGAGGAGGAGGAGGGGGGTGGGGAGGAGGAGGAAGTGTAGGGGGAAAAGGGGGAGGATGATGTGTAGCTTCAGGAGGAGGTAGAGGATGAGGAAGAAGAGGAGAGGGAGGAGGAGAAGAAGGAGGAGGAGGAAGAAGAATAGGAAGAAGAATAAGAAGAGGAGGAGGAAGAGGAAAAAGGAAAGAAAAAATAGAAAGAAGAAGAGGAATGATAACGATAGTAAAAAATAAAAAAAAAAAAAAAAAAATAATAATAATAATAAAGATAATAATAATAATGACAATAAATAAAAAATCATAATGACATTAATAGTTATAATACAAACATTAATAACAACAATAAAAATAATGACAATAATTGTAATAAAATGATGTATGTATAATTATAATAACAATAACAACAACGATAATAATAATAACGATAATGATAATAATGATTATAGTAATAATTATAATAGCGACAATGATAATAATGATTATGACAACAGCAACAACAACAAAACAACAATTATAGAAATAATCATAAAGATAATAATGATAACAATGATGACAATAATAATAATAATAATAATAATAATAATAATAATAATAATAATAATGATAATAACAATAATGATGGTAATGATGATGATAATGATAATAATAATAGTAATAATAATAACAATAACAATAATGATAGTAACAACAATAATAATAATAATGATAACAATAATGAGGAAGACAAGGAGGAGGGAGAAAAGAATGGGAAGGCTAGAAAGAAGACGAACAAAAGACTACAAACAACCACAAACAAAAACAAACAAACCGCTACAACAAAATCAAGAACAATCACACACACACTAGAACAAGAACAACCACACACACACACACAAAAAAACAGCCACAACCAACATAAAAGCCGTAACAACCACAAACCAAACCAAGAACCACATTCAGAGCCGCGGGCCACGCCTTCTCGCCTTTGCACACGGCACCAAACCTCGTAACCAGAGGCTCCAAAGAGCGTCTGGCAGAGCTGGGTCGAATGATCACTCTCCGTCGGTTCTTGGATAGACAGATAAGCGGAGGAGGGGATAGGGAGAGGGGGGATAGGCGGAGGGGGGATACGGAGAGGGAGGGTAGACGGAGAGAGGGTAGACGTATGGGGGTAGGGAGAGGGGGAGTAGAAGAGGGGGGGGGCAGGCGGAGAGAGAGAGGAATGTATCCGAAGGAGGGATAGGCAGAGGGGGAGTAGTAATAAAAGGGGATAGGCGGAGGGGTAAAGGGTGAAGGTGGTAGACAAGGGACAGGGGATAGGTAAGGCGGGGGACTGGAGTAATTCAGAGTAGAGGTGGAGGCTGAAGTCTACGGTGGGAGGGGGTGAGGGGACGTAGCTAAGGGGGGAAGAGGGAGGGAAAATATTGATACGAAATGTAGAAAGCAGATGAGGTAGATGGAACAGATGTAGACGACAGATGAGGATAAAATGATAAAGTCGCTTGACGGGGTAGACGAGAGTAGAAAGTAGATCTAGACGGATAGTGAGAAGCGGGAGTACGAGGGGTAGACACGGTTTACGTATGGCAGATTGGGCGAAGCCACGGATAAAAATGGTAGAAGTATAGATGAAAGAAAATGGAATGAGAGGTAAAAAGAAGTAGTGGATATAAGAAGGTAGAAGAAGAGGCAGATAGAGGGGGAAGAGGTAATGAGAGGTAGAAAGAGTAGGTTCGGTAGAATAGGAGGGGGAGGGGGGAGGGAGATGAGGGGAGAGGGGACGACAAGTAGAAAGGAGAACGAAAGTGAAACTAGGAATTATCAAGGAAAGGTAAGGGAAGGAGAGAGGGAGAACGGGAGGGTAGTAAAGAGGGGAAGGAGAGGGGAGAAAGAGGTAAAGAAGGCTAAGAAAGTAGAGAAAGCTGAAGGGAGTGGGAAGGGGAAGCTAGGATACGGGAGAGGCAGGGAAAGCCGGGTAGGGGGGGAAAGGGTAGAGGAAGCCGGAAAAGAGGGGGAGGGGGAGGGGGGAGATGGAGGAGGTTTGGGTGTTTCTTACGACTCTCGAGGGAATGGGAAGGGGCACTAAATGGAAATGAGAAAGAGAAGAAACAGCAATAAGCGAAAGTGAGTGTGAGATTGAGACCGTTGTTGCGAATTGGAGGAGCGGAGAAAAAAGTAGATAGATGGAGAGAGATAATCATTCAAAAGGAGATTGAGTGAGAGAAAAAAGAGTAGTTATGCGAGGAATAAAAAGTGGAGGAGAAAAAAGAGGAAATTGAAGAGGGAGAACAAGAACAAGAACAAGAAGAAGGAGGAAGAGGAAGATGAGGAGAAAGAAGACAAAGAGGAAAAAGAAGAGGATGAAGAAGTGGAAGAAAATGAAAAAGAAGAGGAGGAGGAGGAGGGAATTGGAGGAAAGGAGAAAAAGGAAAATGACTGATAAAAACAGAACTGACTGAGTAGTTATGCAAGGAATAAGAAGAGGAGGGAAAAAAAACGAGGGAGAAGAAGAAGGATAAAGAGAAAGAGAAGAAGTGGGGAGGGAGGGGGTGGGAGAAAAATTAAAATAAGAAAAACGAGGGAAAATAATAACAATAAGAGTAAATAAGGAGAAAAAAAAGGAGACAGGGGAAATAGAACAGAAGAAAATAAGAACAGAGGGAAAGAAGGAGGTAAAGAGGAGTAAGTACAAGAGTGTCAGAGAAAGAGAGGGAGAGGATGAGAGACAGAGAGCAAGGGCATGGAAAAGAATGCAAACACGAGAATAAAATAAGAGAGACAGACAGAGAACACGAGAGGAGAGAGAGAGAGAGACCAGGCAGAGCGAGTGAGCGAGGGAGAGAGAGAGAGAGAGAGTGTAACCATCTCCTCATCGGGGTAATGGGCCTACCCCTTTTTTACGGCGTCAGATGTTTGTGCAAATTCCATTAACCGGCAATTTTCCCGCTCACTCCCTTCCCCAAGAGTAAGTTGCCCTAGCTAATTTTCCCTTGTTGAATTTTTACGAGCCAGTTCGGACAAGCAACTTTATATTGGGGCTCCAGCAGGTCTGGCCTTGACAAAGTTCCTGATGCAGGGAGATCATTTGATTAAGGAACTTATATATGGGATTTAATACTGTATGGCGAATGGGAGCCGAGTTGGGGAGAGTGTGTTTCCGTCTGGAAATGGGTTCCAGCCGTGTCTGTTTCGTTGCTTTTTTATTTTTATTTTATTTTCCTTATGAGAATACATATATTGATTTTTTTCTTGTTGTCGTTGTTCTTTAGTGATATTGCAAAATATTCTATAACGATCCTTTCAGTAAGAGAGAAGGAAAGAGAGAGACAGAGAGAGAGAATGGAGAGGGAAGAGAGAGAGAAAAAAAATAAGAGAAACATGAAGAGAGAGTGTTTAGAGAGATTACCTTTTCACATCACAATTTTTTACCAGTCAGATTTTTTATTCGTTCTCTAAATCCCTAAATACCTACAAGCATTACAGATTAAGCAAATAAACCTATATTGTTTAACATCCAAAATATTTTCTGTTATATTGTGCGCATTAAGTTGAAGAAATAGGATTTGCTGCAATGTATTTTAACATTTATATACATGTCTTTGTAAGATTTTATAGGTAATCTTTATATCAGCTAAAAAGCTGATTGGTTAATATACAATGTTCGTGTCACTATTCATTTATTAACTGCGTATCCACAAAATATAATCAAGACATTTTCTTCTGTGTTGTCATGTTGAAAAAAAGGGAGCATAGACATTTAAATTATTTAAAAGCATCAGTACCGTGGAAAGATTGTTAAAAAGGTTAAACACTTGTCACATTCTTATCATTATCATTGTCATCATTATTATCATCATTATCATTCTTCTTATTATTACCATTATTATCTTCATTATCATTACCATCGTCATAATTATATTTCTCCTCCTCCTTCTTCTTCTTCTTCTTTATAGTCTAAATAACTTGTAAAAACATATGATACTAATAAAGGTATGATGAAGCGACGAATACGATTATTATATGATTATATGATAGTATAAGATATAGTAGATAATATGAAAGGAAAAATTAGTAAACAGACGATGTGAATGGCTAAAATGCGAAAACTGAACATAATGTAAATTCGTGAAAAGTTACTGATAAAAGAAATATCAATATACACATAAGTAACAAAAACACAGCTAACATAAAACAAGGAACCAAATCAATTCATATACCATGCAAAAAAAAAGAAAGAAAGAAAGAAAGAAAGAAAGAAAAAGCGAGAGCAGACCCAAACAAAAATCTTCCATTGGGCGAGAGCAGGAAAGCCTGATTCACGCTCCAGTAGCCTGTGTGTTTATCAATCGCCTTTTGCTTTCCAAACCGAATTACAAAAGGGAATTGGAAAATGCATCGGTGAATGGGGCGGAGGGGGAAATATCAAAGATTATTATCTAAAAGGACAATCAAGTAATTTACATCAACGCTAACGAGTCATGGTCTCCATTTTCTATTAGCTGATGGGCAACAGAAAACGTGCGTTTGTTTGGTTAAGTGATGAAAGAAAACGAAAAATGTAACAGAAAGCGGGAAGAAATTTGAAAAAAAAAGACAAAGGAAAAACGGAGTTATAAATATATATGGATATGTTGTAAGCGTTGAAGATAAAGGTGGAGGGGAAGAGGGAGACAGAACGAAAGAAAAGAAGAAGTAAAAGAAACAAAAATGGGAAGTATATCATGAGTGAAAATACAGAGCTAATGAACCAATTTACCATTATTGTCATTATCAGTTTCATCACTCCAATTATATTGCTATCATTGCTAAAACTATTGTTATCATCACATTATCTTCATTGCATTATCATCATCCTTATTTATCTCATCATTATTACTATCATTACAACTGTTATCACTACCACCGCCATTGCTGCACAGTCATCACAAAGTAATTGCTACTACCATTGTTATTGAAAATTTACTGTTATCTTTTATAATTACGTGTCACCTAAATTCACATCTGTCAAGAGGCCACGCCCCTCTTCCATAGCTTCCACAAAATATAATCAGACATTTTCTTCTATATTGCCATGTTGAAAAGAAGGGAACATGGACATTTAAATTATTTAAAAGCATCAGTACTGTGGAAAGATTGTTAAAAAGGTCAAATACATGTCAAATATCATTGTCATCATTATTATCATCCTCATTATCATCATCATTATCATTGTTATCATTATTATCATTCTTCTTAATATTACCATTATTATCTTCATTATCATCATCATTGTCATGATTATTTTTCTGCTCCTATTTCTTCTTCTTCTTCTTCTTCTTCTTCTTCTTCTTCTTCTTCTTCTCCTCCTCCTACTCCTACTCATCATCATCATCATCATCATCAATACCAATATCATTAAAGGTTTCCTGCAAATGTAATCTATCTAGCAACAAATGACCCCAAACACAATGCACAGCACTAACATAAACTTAATACATCTTGCATTATCGTTATTGTCATCATTTTTTAATGTCATTCTTGTTGTTTTTTATGATCATTATCATCATTGTTGTTGTCATTTTTTATGATTATTATCCTCATTATTATTATCATAAATATTGACCATCACCACCGCCAATGATTATTATGAAAATCATAAAAATCAAATCAATAATAATGATGATGATGTTAATGATAATAAAATGGTACTGATAATAACAATAAAAATATTGATTATAATGATAATAT
>BOPN01001624.1:35000-37500 GCA_017312705.2 Penaeus japonicus
TCCCTCCCCCTGACCCCCCCCCCCGGGTACTGCATACCCCGGGGAGTTGCAGTGTCTAATTGAGCCTCTGCAAACACTGGTCCGAAATGGCCAATTCTTGACAGAAGGCGAAGAAAAGAAAACGAAGAATGGTTTCGCCAGTATTTTTGTGTAATTTCATAGTTTTTTATTTGGTGGAATGAAACTATACAATTCAACTGATAAATTAGAATTACACATACATGCATACATACGTGTGTGACTTAAACGTGTTTGGGAAGAGGCAGGGAGGCGGAGAGGGGAGGCAAGGAGGTCGAGAAGGTGAGGGTGGGATGGAGGGAGGAAGAAAGGAGAGAAAGTGAGAGACACACACACACACACAGAGAGAGAGAGAGAGAGAGAGAGAGAGAGAGAGAGAGAGAGATAAAAAGAGAATACTGATATGAATATTCAAATATTTTCTTTTTCTTTACTATGATTGTCGCTGTTAATACATAAAGAACAAGGAGTTTACAGAGCACCAGAAAATACAAAAGCATTTCATGTACACTAATTTTTCATAAAGTTCTGAAAAAAGTCTAAGGCGTTCTCTCAGCAATTTTAAATTACTTTTGGTTGAACTATCTTTCATAATATTGCTTTCATCAAAATTTTAGAGCCACATGATGATCTAGTTTCATTTGAAACGAATCCAAAAATCTGTTCTGACATTCATTAACGAGCAAACACACACAAACAGACACACACACACACACACACACACACACACACACACACACACACACACACACACACACACACACACACACACACACACACACACCACACACACACACACACAAACACACACACACACACACACACACACACACATATATATATACATATATATATATATATATATATATATATATATATATATATATATATATATATATATATATATGCACGCACACACACACACACACACACACACACACACACACACACACACACACACGCACACACACACACACACACATACACACACACACACACACACACTGTATATATACCGCATATATTGCATACACTGTATATACACAGTATTCACACACGCGCGCACAAAAACGCATAACCAAACACATACAAAAAAAATAATCATACATCACACATACCCCCCCCCCTATCCACCCCATAAGGTTACTAGAGGACTCTGAAGTACCTCCCCCCTCCCCCGCCTCACCCCCTTAAAAAAACAGCTAAAGACCGGACATTGCATTATCTTCTGTTTCGCAGTAGCTTGGGGGTAAGTAGTCAGTGCACGTGATGTGTACGAATCCCCAGAAGAAATTAGTTTTCGTCGACTAACTGTGTTCGTATATAGTGCAGTAAATAATTTAGGTTGTCGTGTTGTTAGTAGAAGGGTATTGATGATAGTGATAATTGTGTTACTTATGATGATAGATATAGATACTATACTTATGATGTTAGTTATGATGATAATGATAAACGTGCATATTATAATTATGTTAGTGACGATGATGAAAATAATCATTGATATGGTAATAATGACAATAATGATAGTGGTAGCAATGCAGCCATTTCATTGGTAATTATAAAAATAATCGTGAGAATACGCGCTTGCAAAATATTAACAAAACGTCAAGAAAATAAAAAAACGCAACCAACAAAAACAAAAAACAGAAACAACTACAACAAAGAATTTTAAAAAATCAACAATAAAAACGTCAACGAACCCCAACAGCATCAAAACAAAAATGCAAACAACATGATCCACAAAACTCAATTCTGGTAGGCCTATGCTAACGTAGAGCGGGTCAGGACACAACAACAGTCTGTTAATTAATTTGCATAATCTAGTTGCTCCGTAGAATATTTCCATAGAATTTGCATACAAGTCAGCCGCTAAAATGATTTCCTGTCTCGTTCAGAGCAAATTTAACCTGACGCATTCCTTCGCTCTTAAACGGCTATATTGTCATTAATGAACACAACTACGAAATTCTCTCTCTCTCTCACTCACTCACTCACTCACTCACTCACTCACTCACTCACTCACTCACTCACTCACTCACTCACTCACTCACTCACTCACTCACTCACTCTTTCTCTCTTTATCTCTTTCTCTCTTTCTCTCTCTCATTCTCTCTCTCATTCTCTCTCTCATTCTCATACTCTCCTCCATCCTCCCCCATCCTCCCTCACCCTCCCTTGCCCTTCCTCACCCTTGGAAGAGTTGGAATGTTTTTTTTAATGGTCTTACTGTTTCAACGAATTCCACAGTTGGAAAAGAGCAATTCTCTAGTATGTACTCCCTAGGTGAGTCATATCTTGGACATGACATGGGTGCTTTCAGGCCATCTATACTTGTACAACAAATGCAATATTGATTTAATAATATCAATATTAGAGCTCATTACATTTTTACTAAACATGCATTCCCTGTTTTACAATGAATACAAGTTAAATCATCTCTGGTACTGGTTCTCCATATGAACTGAAATTTGCTGATCATACA
>BOPN01001624.1:40000-42500 GCA_017312705.2 Penaeus japonicus
GCCCCTTTTTCCCCCAGAGGAGTTCGTAATTAGGCTAAATTAAGAGGGAATGATGTATGTCTTTCTTACGTGTATGGGTGTTATTGAGCGTACTGTCTTGATGCAGGTGTATTAAATGTTTGCATAATACAGTGAGCTTGAGAGAATGAAGGAAACACGAAAGCGGTGCAAATAATGTTAAACTACATTTTTACCAGTGCTATAATGTGTGTAAACGAACTACCACATACACGCAAATATACACAGAAGCACTTGCACACACACACACACACACACACACACACACACACACACACACACACACACACACACACACACACACACACACACACACACACACACACACACACACACACACACACGCGCGCACGCGCGCGCGCACACACACACACACACACACACACACACACACACACACACACACACACACACACACACACACACACACACACACACACACACACACTCACACTAAAGCAACTCCTAGGTTTCCTTGAATAATCCAGATCTAATCAAGCAAGTTTGATTAGAATCGTAGTCTAAAGGGGAAAAAGTAAAAGTAGAAACATTTTTTTCCCCTAAAGAGAAGACTCTTCGAAACTGCAAACACGAGCTACTGCATTCCATCAACGTCTTCGCTGCGGTTCTTTGGAAGCAAAAGAAAAATGTTCATTCGCTTCGAACTGCTTATCAAACTCTGAGCGAGCGAATGAGGCGAGTGGGAGAAATGAATAAATTGCGGATGAGTTCAGCGCTGTTATGAAAATAGGCAAACTTAATCTAAAGAAGGAAATTGAGCGAAATCAGTATACTGTTTGCTTTGATGAGCGGAATGCGCCGACTGAGTGGAATAAGCATATTCTTTAGTTAGTTGAGCGTAATGAGTAAATTGTGTGACTTTGGTACTTTGTTTTGCTTTTTTTTGCTGACTGGAATGAGCAGATTGTGTGAAAGTAGGTTTTTTTTTCTCTCTCTCTTTTTCGCTGAGCGGGATGAGTAAATTGCGTGAGATACTGTTCTGCTTTTTTTTGTCGAGCAGAATGAGCTAATTGTGTGAAAGGACTAAACTGCTTTTTTCTTGCTAAGTGAAATGCTAAAAAATTGTGATAGGAGTATCTTGTTTTGCTTTTTCGCCTACCGGAGTGAACAAATTGAGCATTTTTCGGAGTGAAACGAATGAAACTGAGTAGGTGACGGACATATCAACAAATGCGTAAATTACGATGAGCAGTTTCCAGACCCAGTCTTTTGAAGAGAGAAATAGGTAAATTGAGTGTTTTTTCTCTCTCTACCAGAATGAATTAGCTAAACTGAGTGGACTGGACTAACCTGTTTTTTTTTTTTTTTTTTTTTTTTTTAAACATTAGATACGATTAAGAGATACGGTTGTAGATAAAGTTTATATATTAAATGGTGGACAGAATAAACAACTAAAATATCTAGAAGGTTGTTAAAGGCTATAAAGAAAGTACTAAAATTATCAAGCGGGTAGTCGTTATATGTTGATAAAAAATTTAGACGAAGCAGATATCGGAAGTAATTGAGACAGATATCTACCGGGAGAGCTTGAAGGAGTGGCTGGAGTTGGGAGTGGAGGAGGGAGTTGGGAGTGGAGGAGGGAGTTGGGAGTGGAGGGGGGAGTTGAGAGTAGGGAATGGGAGGGTGGTGGGGTTGAGTCCAGAAGAGGAAGACACCGGCGAGGAAGATGTTTAATTCACTTTAGCGAGTTACCTAACTTTCTCAACTACAAGTACATTTAGTTTGCACTTTCTCTATCCTTTCTTTCGCCTCTTGTTTCATTTTCTCTTTTTCTTCTTTTTTGAGGGTGGGGGGTGGGAATTCTTTTTTTTTTTTTTTTTTTTTTTTTTTTTTTTTCCCCCATCAACCCACCCCCTCTCTTTATCTTTGTCTCTCTCCTTTTCTGTCCATATAACTGTCTGTCTATCCGTCCATCTGTCTGTTTGCCAGTCTGTCTGTCCATCTGTCTGTATGTCTGACTTTCCCTCTCTCTCTCTCTCTATCTCTCTCTCTCACTCTTACTCTCACTCTCACTCTCACTCTCACTCTCTCTCTCTCTCTCTCTCTCACTGATCACCCGTGTATCTATCCGCATAATACCCATTTAGAATAATAAAAAAAAAAAAAAAAAAAAAAAACACTAAAATCTAATTTTAGACCCGCTTAGACTCCTGATTACGTGTCAGAGCGACGTCGCTTCTCATTGGCTGCTGTGGTATAAACGCTACTTTTGTGATTGGCGGAGAGAAAAAGAAAACAAGATATTCAAAATAACGGACCAAGCCTTCGTTACGAAAAAAAATCCAATTAAGGGGATTTTAAGCAACCTTTAAAATACTGTTACTGTTACCATTATTATGATCAGCAGCAGCAGCATCATTACTATTATTATAATTATTTTCATCAGCATTACCATGATCATTATTACATCATTATTATCATTATTGTTATCATCATTACTACTATCATTAATACTACTATA
>BOPN01001624.1:70000-75000 GCA_017312705.2 Penaeus japonicus
TGACCAGCAACAGCGCCAGCACAAGCCACTCTCGCTCCATCATCCTGTAAAAACGAAGAAAAAAGAAACAAAATGAAAACCTCTGGAAAGTTGTCTTTATCAACACTTCAAGAATATATTCTTTATTTTTTGTGTTGATTTACGATATCCATATCAAAATTGAATAAAGACAAATATACAAACATATAAATTGAACTCACACATTATTACGTATAAGAAAAATAAAAAAATAGTTATGTATCATTAATAAATCTGCAAAAAAGTTTCCATAATAACCTCGTGCAAAAAACATACTCAAAATGAATCAGAAAATACCCAGGAAATTAAGAAAAAATAAGGTAAAAAAAAATAAAAAAAAATCACGCAGGATATTAACTTCTGATCGCCTTAATGTATTTTGTGGCAATATTTAGCAATATCAAACTGAACGTGCCTAAATCCCAGTTCGAAATGACCGCTGCAATTGCTCCAATCTGCATATCAATTAACGTGCGGAATTTACCTTTGTTTTAAAAATGGTTTTGCAGTAACGCGGGTGGCATCTTTGGGTCAAATTATAGAAGCGTGGGGAAACGCGTGAGGAAGAAAGGAAGAGAGGAAGAGAAGGAGTAGGGGAAAAAGAAAGGTGAGAGCGAATAAGAGGAAGAGGTGGAGTGAAAGAAGGGGAAGGAGGAAGAAGGGTATGAGGGAGAGACAAGGAGAGGGAGAGGGAGGGAGGGAGAAGAAGAAGAGGAGGGAGAGAGGAAGGAAGGAAGAAAGAAAGAAAGAGTGAGGAAGAAGGAGAAAAAGAGGGTGATAGGGAAATGAGAGGAGGAGCTAGGGAAGGAGAAGGAGAGAGAACGAAGAAGATTAGAAGGAGAGGAAGAGGGAGGGAGGTAGGAGAGGAAGAAATGGAAAGAGGACGAAGGAGAAGAAGAGGAGGAGAGGGAGAAGAAGAGGGAGAAGAAGAGGGAGAGGAAGGGAGGGAGAAGGAGAAGAAGAAAGGGAGAGAAAGAAAGAGAAGGGGGGAGAGACGGAGAAAGAGAGGAAGAGGGAGGGCGGAAGAAGGAGAGGAGGGAGAGAGGATTAGGGAATGGAAGGAGAGAAAGTGAGGGAGAAGGGGAAAAAGAGAGGAAAAGAGAGGGAGAGGGGAAGAAGGATAGAAAAAAAGGAGAGAAAGAGGGAGGGAATGAAATAGGAGAGGGAGAGTGAAATAAATAAATAAAGTTAGATAAAAAGGAGGAGAGACGAGAGGGGGAGTAGAAGAATAGAAAAAACAAACAAAGAAAGTGAGTGAGCGAATAAGAGAGAACGAAAAGAAACATAGAAAGCGAGTGAGCAAAAGGGACTAAGAGTAAGGTCACTCTAAGGTCTTTTCAATGCCGTGATTTTCTTGACCTGGTCTCATTTCGTTTGTTCGTTTGTTGTATTTGTCCTACCTTTCACCTGATGTTTTGTTTTCCATCTGGTTAAACAATATTTACAACAAATAGACGAGGATAATAACAATATCAAATGTTTTGGAGGGAATTTTGCTTTCATTTATTTTTTGTAAAGCTATTTAAAAACAATGGTAGTAATAATAACAGTAACGATGACGAAGAAACAGTAATGACAAACGATCATTAAAACAACAATGATGAAGACCATCACACTAACAACAACAACAATGATAAATCAGACAACACAAACAAACCAAAGGAAGACTGACACTTCAATCACCACGATTCAATAAAGCAACACCATGCACGTGATTAGCCAATCAGAAAGCTCTGCCGGTAAAAGGAAACCAATCACAGGCAAGATTCCTTACACGGGCAGCCAATTTGGAAGCTTGTTAGGGTCTGCACGGCCAGGTTTCGCTTGTGGTTTGTTTCTTTGCGTGTTTTGCTTCTTATTTTTCTGTATTACCAATGCAATGTTTGAGAGTGATGAGTAGTGTGTGTGTGTGTGTGTGTGTGTGTGTGTGTGTGTGTGTGTGTGTGTGTGTGTGTGTGTGTGTGTGTGTGTGTGTGTGTGTGTGTGTGTGTGTGTCAATGCATATGATATATTCATTATTCTCCTCTTCTTCCCTCCCTCCCTTCCGCCTTCACTCCTCTCATCCACCTCTCCCTCTTTCCCTCCTCTTATCCCCCTCTCCTTCCTTCCACCTACCTCTCCCTCTTTCCCTTCCTCTCATCCACCTCTCTTTCCTTCCCCCTACCTCTCCCTCTTTCCCTCTTCTCATTCCTTCCTTCTACCTCTCCCTCTTTCCCTCCCCTCATCCACCTCTCCTTCCTTCCCTCTACCTCTCCCTCTTTCCCTCCTCTCATCCACCTCTCCTCCCTTCCCCATACCTCTCCCTCTTTCCCTCCCCTCAGCCACCTCTCCTTCCTTCCCTCTACCTCTCCCTCTTTTCCTAATCTCATCCACCTCTCATTCCTTCTCTCTACTGCCCTTCTTCTCTACTTCCCTTCCGCCTTCACTCCTCTCATCCACCTCTCCTTCCTTCCCTCTACCTCTCCCTCTCCTTCCTTCCCTCTACCTCTCCCTCTCCTTCCTTCCCTCTACCTCTCCCTCTCCTTCCCTCCCTCTACCTCTCCCTTTTTAGCCTCTCTCCTTTGTTTAACCATAATTGACGCTCATACACTCTAAACTTTCGTCTCAAAGACACTCACACAATCTACCATCGCCTTTCTCGCTTTTCACATGCGAGGAGATTCGAGCTCGAGAGAAAGATTCCTATTTTTTAAATCATCTTTCCTCTATTTCATTTTCCTCCTATAACCTCCCTTAAGTGGAGAGAAAGATTTGGCCTTTCTGGAACCTATTTTTCTTGCCTTCCTATTATCTACTATACTTTCCTAGAGTACGTGATAAAACTTCCCAATTTTTATCCTATTTTTATACAATTTCTGCCTTACATTCCTCCCTTCAATTTCCATCCTAAATTCCTTTCATCCCCCTTACCAAATTTTATTATTTTCACCCCCCCCCTCTCTCTCCCCTCACTCTACAACTCTTCCTTAGGCACAATTTTTCTTCATATCTATCAACCCTCCATTAAATTTTATCCTATTACATCTCCCTCTATTCCTTATAACCACCCCCCTCCCATCCTTCTCCCCATACATACTTCATTCTATTTCTTCCCTTCTCACTTCCTTCTATACCCTAACCCCCCTTAATAACCCCTCACCCTCCCTCCTTCTTCTCGAGTCCCCCACTCATATCCAAATTAAATTTATTACACAAGGAAATTGGCAATACGTGTGGCTATAGTTTTCACGTCCCCCCCTCCCTTCACCCACCAAAGTCTTCGGCTGTTTCAACAATTTATGTGTTATTGCCCGCAAAGCCTTTCATTGCTCATTTCTGTCTCCTGCGAATTGGAAGAAGAAAAATGGAAGGAAACAAAGGAAAAGATTATGATAGGAGTGATATTGGTAGTAGTAGGCGTAGGTGTAGTAGGAGTAGTGCTAGAAATAAAAGTAGAAGTGGTAGTGGAAGTAGTAGTAATAGTAATAGTGGTAATAGTGGTAATAGTAGTAGTAGTAGTAGTAGTACTAGTAGTAGAAGTAGTAGTAGTAGTGGTGGTGGTAGTAGTGGTAGTGGTAGTACTAGTAGTAGTAGTAGCAGCGGCAACAGCAGCAGCAGGAGCAGCAATAGTAGCGGCAGCAGTAGTAGTAGTAATGATAATGATAATGATGATGATATTTATAATGATAATGATATTAATGATACTGACAATACTAATACTAGTAATAATGTTGCTGTTGCTGGTGCTGATGATGATGATAATGATGATGATGATAAAACCAATGACTTTAATCATAACGATAACAGTGATGAAGCTGATAGTAATAATAAATGACGTCCATAATAGTTTTTGGGTCATTCTTCCATTGTATAAAACTTACTTCTTTTCCGTATCGTAGACTTTGGACTTTCCTGGAGAGTTAAATTAGCGTTTTTTCGCTCGCTTTGGTATATTTATCTAGCTTAATTACTGGATATTTTTGGCCGTGATAGAAATTTAATTATAAACATTGCTGCATTTAAGTCTGGGAGTTATTGGCAGTGCAATTACCTAGAAAGTTCCATTAAACTTGATTTACTATTATTTTCATTGTCATAAATGTTATTAATGATACCATCATCATTATCATTTTCACTACCATTATCATAATTATCATTATCACTATTATTGTCATCATTCTAATTACCTTATCACTCTCATCACCAGCTTCATCACTATAATCATCAATGCTTTAATCAAGAGCATGTAGATCTCCTAATCATCCATTCAAACTAGTTGCTCTGTCATTTCCTCTTAACAGTTATTGCTTTCCCCCTCTATTTACTCATTCGGTTAAGTTAATAATGCGTTTCTGATTATGTTTTTCTTTTAAAGTCTTCGTCATCTGTCTCTAATTTGCGAGAGAGAGAGAGAGAGAGAGAGAGAGAGAGAGAGAGAGAGAGAGAGAGAGAGAGAGAGAGAGAGAGAGAGAGAGAGAGAGAGAGAGAGAGAGAAGAGAGAGAGGAGAGAGAGAGAGAGAGAGAGAGAGAGAGAGAGAGAGCGAGAGAGAGAGAGAGAGAGAGAGGGGGGGAGAGAGAGAGAGAGAGAGAGAGAGAGAGAGAGAGAGAGAGAGAGAGAGAGAGAGAGAGAGAGAGAGAGAGAGAGAGATAGAGAGAGAGAGCGTGTTATACAAAGACACACACGCCAGCTTCCCCCTAATGACCAAGACACAGTTTCCTCTCCCTCCATTCTCCTCCTCTACCTCCTTTTCTCTCTCCCTTTCCCCCTCTCTTCTTCCCTCCCCCCCTTCCCCCCTTTCTGGACACGCCTACATCCGCATTTCCCCTCAGCCTCGCGTCCCCTTACACATACATACACCAGCAATCACCATTAACGTCTTTATATCTCTCATTGGCAACTTTTCCCCCACATTCCTGCTTCCTTCGGGTGGTCTTTTCTTTTTTTTCTGTACTTGCATTTCTCTTTTTGTTTGACTTATTTTCTACCTGTCTGACTGTCGGTC
>BOPN01001624.1:95000-96125 GCA_017312705.2 Penaeus japonicus
CTCTGCTTATCTTCTTTTCTTTTCTTTTTTTCGTATCACCCCTCCCCCTCCTCCTCTACCTCCTTCAGTTACTAATTCTACTTCGTCCCCTATTTCTCCACTTTCATCAGTAGCAGCACCGCTTCCTTCTCCTTCTTTTTATTCATCTTCTTCCTCTTCTTTCTCATATTCCTCCTCTTCCTCTTCCTCCACCTCCACAATCTCCTCCACCTCTACCTCTACTTCCACCACTTCCACCTCCTCATCCTCTTCCCCTCCATCTTCTTTTCGTTTTTCTTTTTCTTTTTCTCTTTTTCTTCTTCTTGTTCTCCTCCTCCTCCTCCTCCTCTTGCTCTTGCTCTTGCTCTTGCTCTTGCTCTTCCTCCTCCTCTTGCTCTTCTTCTTCTTCCTCCTCCTCCTCTTCTTCTTCTTCTTCTTCTTCTTCTTCTTCTTCTTCTTCTTCTTCTTCTTCTTCTTCTTCTTCTTCTTCTTCTTCTTCTTCTTCTTCTTCTTCTTCTTTCTTTTTCCTTTCTCTCTCTTCCTCCTCCCTCCTCCTCCCCTTTTCGTTTTTCTTTTTCTTTTTCTCTTTTTCTTCTTCTTGTTCTCCTCCTCCTCCTCCTCCTCGCCGTGTACCCTATTCACTCAGCGTAGCCCTGAGCGACCGACCTGACAATTACGTCACAAGTGTGTGTGTAGGTGGGCGTGTGTGCGGGTATATCTATGCACATGTGGGATCATTTCTCTGCGTGTTAGAGAGGGTGGTTGAGTGAGAGAGAGAAAGAAAGAGAAAGAGAGAGAGAGAGAGAGAGAGAGAGAGAGAGAGAGAGAGAGAGAGAGAGAGAGAGAGTTCGATATAAACGATAATGATCTTTATCTACTTTCATTTAGCACACAAAACAGAGAGAAAAATAATACAAATAAAAGAGAGAAAAAATACAAAAGAGAAAGACATAATGCAAAAGACAGAAAGAGAAAATCAGACATAAAGAGAACAAAAAAGAGCGAAAAAGAGAGAAACATGAAAAAAACAGAGCGAACCTACGAACATTATTCTCTACATCACACGTATTTGAACTGCACTGCGCCCGCGGAAGTCCACAAACAGCTTGGAGATGTTGCCGTGCCCAAAGTACCATCTTTACATTG
>BOPN01001624.1:96836-101836 GCA_017312705.2 Penaeus japonicus
ATTTCATCTTAAGTGCTTGGTCGTGTTTTCATGAAGTTTGAAGTTTGAAGTTTCACGGCGTGTATCTGTGGATCCGGTTATTGGTGTTATTAATCTGGTGTGTTGTGGTTATCTAGTGAATTAAATCTTATTGTTTTACTGTATTTATTTTTTTCTTGGTTTCTATTTTGAGATTTGATGTTTAGGAAAGGAAGTAGAGGAATGAAAGTTGTATTTATTCCCGTGTTATTGCAATGCCTGGATTAGCTTAGTGCAAGTAAACCGTTGCTGGCATGTTCCGCGTGATATAACAAACAATACGATATCTAACATACAAAACCAAGTAAATAAATAAAGATAAATCCAAAAGTAAATCAATTCAAGCGAAAGCAAGTATAGAGGTAAAGTGAAAGAAAGAAAGAAAGAAAAAAAAAATCAAGAAAATAAATCTAGTCCAAAAGGCAAAATCTAACAGCGACAATCTAACGTATTACATAATTCGAATCAGCTATTTCAGAAACAAAAGCCCATCGACAGAGCAATTACAAGATATTGGCTGCATGATACAAGCTAAAAAGAATTACGAGTATGAGGCATGTTGCAATAGGCTGACAGATCGTGAGACATAAAGCTAGCTCATGCGGCGAAGGAGGAACGAAGCAAGAATCAGCAGGATTTTCCACGGGTTACGTGCCAGGCTAAGGGGCTGAGTGATAAATGCGGAGGAGGGGGGGTGGGGGGAGGGGCAGATACGTATAAAATGTATCGAAGGAAAAATAAGAAGGAGGGGAAGGAGGAGGAGAAAGATGCGAAGAAGGAAGAGGAGGATGCGAAGAAGGAAGAGGAGGAAAATAAGATAATGAGGTTGAAGAAAGAAGAAGAGGAGGAGGAGGAGGAGGAGGAGGAAGAGGAGGAGGAGGAGAAGGAGAAGGGAAAGGAGAAGAAGAGGATAAAGCAGTTAAAAGAAATTGGGAAAGGTGAAGGAGGAGACGGAGGAAGAATAAGAAAGAGATAAAATGGTAGAAGTAGAAGAAGAAATTGAAGGGCATGAAGGAGAAGGAGGAGAAGAAAGACAAAGAGAAAGAGAAGTGATGGAGAAAGAAATAAAGTAAAAGAAGAAGTGGAATGATAAGAAAAAAAGACGAAGAGGAAAAAAAAGACGAAAACGAAGAATAATGAGACAAAAAAGAAGAAGAAAAGTAAAGAAGTAAAAAAAGGAGGAGGAGGAGGGGGAGGAGAAACAGGAGGAGAAGGAGAAAAAAGAAACAAAACAAAATAGGAAGCGTGCAGAAGAAAAAAAGGGAGACAAACGACAATAAGATTATTAAGAAAAACGAAGAATGGAACAAGAGGGAGCAAAAATAAAAAAGGAGAGGAAGACGTAGAAGTAGAAGAAAGAAAAGAAAAGAAAAAAATCGACCAAGAAAAAGAAAAAAAAATCCTAATGAGCTAAAGTTCAGAGATTAAT
This sequence comes from Penaeus japonicus, assembly GCA_017312705.2. Classification (NCBI taxonomy): domain Eukaryota; kingdom Metazoa; phylum Arthropoda; class Malacostraca; order Decapoda; family Penaeidae; genus Penaeus; species Penaeus japonicus. The sequence continues at coordinate 98,284 of BOPN01001624.1, forward strand.
TGTTTTTTTATTTCCTTATTTTAGCTTTTATATTTTGTATTTATATTGCAACCGATGATAGATCTATGTTTTTCGTCCTGAGGGTTTGATGGATTGCAAAGTCTTGGGCGAGAGAGGGCGGGCGGTGCGTGCTTAAAGGATCTAAGTCCCAAGCTGCAAAAAAGGGTGGGGGATTGATGGGGGAAGGGTGAGAGGAGAGAGAGAGAGGGAGAGGGAAAGGGAAAGGGAAATGGAATGGGAGAGGAAGACGGTAAGGGAGATGTAGAGAGAAAGGGAAAGGGAAAGGGAGAAGAAGAAGAGTGAGAGAAAGAGAAGGAGAAGAAGAGAACGAGATGGAACAAGAGGGAGGAAAAGGAAGAAAAGAAGAGAAGAATAAGGGAGAGGAGAAATATCGACTTTAAAAAAGGAATCATCGTCGAAAGGAAAAAAGTACAAAAAATAAAACAAAACAAAAACAGACAAACAAAAGAGGGAAAACAAAAATGGGGGGAAACAGAAAAACAACAACAACAACAACAGCAGCAACAACAACAACAGCGTAGGGGTGAAGATAGAAGAAGCGTGGTGGAAAAATCAAGATAAGCCAAGAGTGGAAAGGCTCGAGGAAAGGAAGGGAGCTTGTTTGGCAAGGGTCCAGGAAGGCTTTGGAGGAGGGGGGGGGGGGGGGGGAGGGGGGGGGTGAAAGAGGGGAAGGAAAAAAGGAATTGAAGGAAAGGGGGGAAGTATGAGGATGAGGATGAGGTGGAGAAAGAGGAGGATGAAGAGGGAGAGGAGGAGGAATTGAAGGAAAAGGGGAAGGATGAGGAAGAGGGCGATGGCAAGGAGGATGAAGAGGAAGAGGGAGAAGAAGAGGGAGAAGAAAATGTTTTTTTTCTCGAAACTGGAAAACAACCGCCAAACAAAGACGGAGAAGAAGAAGAAGAAGAAGAAAATGAGGAGGATAAGGAGGATAAGGAGGGGAAGATAAAGATGACGATGATGAGGAGATGAAGGAGGAAGAGGCAGAAGAGTTAGCGGAAGAGGAAGAAAGAGGAGGAAGAGGAGGCTGACGATGACAATGACGAGGAAGAGGAAGAGGTGTAGAAGCGGAAGAGGAAGAGAAGACCGACGATAACGAGGATGATAAAAAGAAAGAGAAGAAGAGAAATGTCAAAAAAATCGAAAAAATCAAGCAATTAAAAAGAAGTAGAAAGTACCAAAGGAGACCGAGATATCCCAAGCAGAGACAGAAACAAGACCGCGGTCTTTGGGAGTGACTGCGACCCACATTTGCTTTCGCCGCCGCTTTCTCTCTCTCTCCTTTTATTACTTCGTATCCAACTTTATTACTCTACTCTTATCTTTATTGTATCCTTACCTCTCCTTCTCTATAAGACGCCGAATATGACAGCTTTATAAGTCTTTTTATCACTTGATGTTTCCGAACCGCCTTTGGGATCCTGGCCTTCGGCGCTGCAGAACAGGTCGTACGTATGTTGGTCTTGATTGATAAGGTATTGGTTGGTGTTGGTTGCTGCCACCCTCTTCGTTGGTTGAGTTTTTTATCATCGTCATCTGAATCATCTTCATTATTGTTCATCACTAGCATTTGTGTCATTACCTCCCTCTTTATTTCGTTATTCATCATCATCATCATCTGTATTCCTATCCCCTGTCTTCATTCATTCCTATTTCTAATCATCTTCCTTTTGTATTCACTTTTAGACTCATTTTTTTTCTCGAAAGAAACAGATTTCAAACGAACGGGCTAAAAGAACGCTTTCAGGCATTTCACGAAGACGTTTGAGCAAAGTAATAACACCATATTCCTGAGCATCTGTTGGGAAAGTTCCTCCTGTTGGTTTTTGGGTTATATTTCATTTTCTTTCTGCTTATTTCTTTTCCCATTTCCTTGAACTTAGTTTTAGTTTTCTTCTTTTTCATCTTTTAGTATGGTAATTATTCTAAAACTATTGATCTAAATATCTACGGCTATGCAACCCTTCCTGGTCAACAGAAAGGTTACTTACTCATGACTGTATATGCACAGTCACGTATAAAATGCTTTGCACATGCGACGGAATCCCCTAAAAAATATTTTCAAAATACTGATAAAATACCTTTTGCTCGTGTGTGACGGGATTGAATATGATATGTTGTGTATTTTAATTTCCTGTGGCAGTTTAACAACAATATATGATTATTACCCTAAAGGCATGATGTGGCCTATAATGGTAGTTCTCTTAGTTCTATTATCAACAGCGGCAATTTGAAGTAATTGCACGAATTAAATTTGCCGTTTGGGGTGGAAAGTTAGGCTTGCGTTATATTGGAAATTGTGTAACTTAGAGCGACTGTGTGTGTGTGTGTGGGGGGGGAGGTAAGGTGGGTGAAAGCTAGAAAAAGAGAGAGAGAGAGAGAGAGAGAGAGAGAGAGAGAGAGAGAGAGAGTAAAAAAGAAAAATAGATAGATAGATAGATATATAGGGAGAGAGAGAGAAAGAGATAGAGAGAGAGAGGGTGAGGGAGGGGATAGAAAGGAGAGCATAAGTATCGAGAGAAAGAATACAGTCACAGAGCTAAGAGAGAACACATCAGGGATCTAGACACCGAAATGAATAACCCTTAAAAAACCCTTAAACATCCCAAAGCGTCCACTGTTTGCAGTCATACGCACGCAAAAAAAAAAAGAAAGAAAGAAAAAAAGCAAGATAAAAATCCCGCGCGTAATGACCCTATCTCGTGATGAGCTTGGTTAGGCAGGTCATTGGGTCTTCCCGCGAACCGTCAGCTCGGGACCCCCCTCCCCTTACCCCCCCCTCTCCCATATTTCGCCTACCTCTTTCCCTTCTTCCCAATTCCACTTGCTTTACCTTTCTCTCCCTTCTCTCACTCTCTCTCTCTCTCTCCCTCTCTCTCTCTCTCTCTCAATCTATCCTTATATATTTAGATGCATAACTGTCTTTCCTTTCTTTTTCTTACCTTTCTGTCTCTTTTTCTTCATCGTACTGCTTCTGTTATGTGCATCTCCATCTTCTAATTGGCGATTTGGCTGTCAGTTTATCTGTCACTTTATTTACCTGTATATTGATCTTCCCATCTTTCTCTATCTGACTATCTGACTATCTATTTGGCTTTTTATATACTTCACCAACTCTCTCTCTCTCTCTCATTCTCTCTCGCACTTCCTACCCTCCTCCCTTATCTGCTCGACCTTTCCACTCCGCCCCCTTCTACAACATCGCCTCCTTCTTCGTCCCCGTGTCTCCCCCCCCCCCTTCTACTTCCCTCCTTCTGATATCCCTGACCATCCTCCCCCCTTCCGCACTACCTCCTCAGCTCTCTTCCCCTTCCTCTGCCTCCCTTTGCTCCCCCTTCTGCTTGACCCATCCACCTACCCTCCCCCCTCCACCTCCTCTTCCCTCACCTTCCCCTTCTGTTTCCGCCGACCATTCAACCTACAACCCCCCCCCCCCTCCATCACAGAAAAAGACATCAGCGATGAAATGAATCCTGAACACCGGTTCCATTTGCAGCTTTCGTTTCCTCAGGGAGCTAATTGCATTGCCTGCGGT
>BOPN01001624.1:116836-129336 GCA_017312705.2 Penaeus japonicus
TAAAGGCGAGTTAGCTAACTGAATTTGTTAAGACTTCTTTCGCTTTATGTCTCTGCTTGCTTTCGATTCCGCATTCGTGCGAAGAAATTTTGTCTTCTAAAATATTATATTAAAGGTGATACATTGCTGCTTTCAATATAGAGGGAATCACGAATATCGGAATTCTATGTGAAGTATATTGAATATCGGTGGTTCTTTTCATATTATTGGAAACCTAATCAAATTGACATGAATTATATCTTGAAAAAGGGATAACGTTTTTCTCAATTATGTATTGGTCATGAATTATCATAATATCATAAATTATCATATATACATATAAACATTTCTATTCGACAAATTGGATTCATATAAAAAGAAAATTCGGAAAGAAATATACGAATCCAAAAATTTAAAATACTTTTTCAATTTCCTTTATGCCGTAAAAATGTAGACTGGATGATTTTATCTTTATGAATTGCAGCGAAGATTCGACCTCAAAATATCTGAAAGCGATACGCAAACGGCTCGTAACTCTCATGGCGGGAACACCTCATGGCTTTTATATCGACTGAGATAATGTCATAGGAGATTTATTAATTTCTTAAGTAAAGAAATGGTTTTGTTTGATTTTTTTTCTTGTTTCGAGAACGGGATCATTAGGATTTTATTTGATGTTGAAGAATTTTGTAAGTGTAATTTAAGAAGGATGTTTTTCTTGACAAGGTATTACAGATAAATATTATATATATATATATATATATATATATATATATATATATATATATATAAGAAGAAGAGGAAAAATAAGAAGAAACATACAACCCACCTTCACACAAGACTACAACCCTCCCCCCCTCCACCTCCTACCAACCTAATCCCCACATTCCCCTCCCTTCCCCCCCACCCCCACCCTTTCAACACCCACTCACCCCCCATCCCAACACCCCCCTCCGCCCATGGACCGTCCTGGCCGAAATACAACCCCGTTATCCCGCTGCGCCGGCAATAGTTCCAGTTTATGTGCGTTGCTCTCCTCTCCGTGGAAGACTTGACGGGGTGTTTGAGGCGGCGGGAGGACGCGCTGTTACATGTACAAAGTGTTGAAGGAGTTGCAGTGGCAGTGGGTGTTATTTTAAGGGGTGTTTAATGGGGTTGTAAGTCTTGCTGTATGAAGGAGTGGGTTAGAGGAGGAAGATGGGTGGGGCTTGATGGAAATTTGGGCGAATTTCTGTGTTGTTGTTGATATTATTGTTATTGCTACTTTTACTGTTATTACTATTATCATTATAATTATCTACCGTTATCACAATTCATTATTACTTATCTTTATTCATCTAATTATAATCAAGAATATTATCATAATTACCATCTTCATCATCCTCCCTACTGAATTCTTTATCTTTCTCACGAAAAATAGTTCCATAGAAAGAAAACAAAACTAAAGACCGGTGAAATGCAGTAAGAAACCGTTCCACTAAACAACAAAATTATATAGACTGAACAAAGGCACAACGCACTGTACAAAGAAACTCTAACCCGAAAACACAGAGCGCAAAGCCAACCGACGGAGCCACTCAACAAACTTCTTGTTATGGTTTTCCAATCGGAATTTCCTTAATGGGGTCGTTGGCAAATTCCTTTTCCATGTTCTCTTGTACGAAGAACACACACACACACACTACGCCCTCACTTACTCTCTGAGTGCCTGGGAAATCATTGTGAAAGTTTGAATATAGTTTAACATTAACATTTCGGAAAGTAACGTTGGAATGTGCTTGTTTAGAGCGTTGTGTTTGGGAGTCACGTGAAACTTTCTCTTCGTGTTTTGAGGCTTTTGGTAAATTTTGCATCGAAACAGGATGATTATAATCAAGTATATATATATATATATATATATATATATATATATATACACACACACACACACACACACACACACACACACACACACACACACACACACACACACACACACACACACACACACATATATATATATACATACATATATATATATATATATATATATATATATATATATATATATATATATATATATATATACATATAATTATACTTATATATTACAAATATACATACATACATACATATATATATATATATATATATATATATATATATATATATATATATATATATATATATATATATACACACACACACACATACACACACACGCACTTGCCTATGTGTATGTATATATATATATATATATATATATATATATATATATATATATATATATATATATATATATATATATATATATATATATAAATACAAAAAACGGTACATACAAATATAAACGAAACATACGGAAAAAATGCAAAATGGAAGTAATCATCAGCAAAAAAAAAAAAAACAAAAACGGAAAAACACCTCCTTCCCTGTAACAAAAATTCAAATATTTCGCAGCGCTAAATGAGCACAAACGTATTCGTGAAAATCTTATCGGCCAATTTGCGAAGTTTAATGGAATGAAACGGTAGCCATTATTTCCTTCCTGTTCTCACCCTTTCTTGCTTTTCTTCTTGATAATTATTGTGTTCTCTCTCTCGCTTTTTTCTTCTCGCTTTCTCTCACTCTTTCTTTTTCTCTCTCTCGCTCTCTCTCTCTCTCTCTCTCTCTCTCTCTCTCTCTCTCTCTCTCTCTCTGTCTCTCTCTCTCTCTCATATATATATATATATATATATATATATATATATATATATATATATATATATATATATATATATGTGTGTGTGTGTGTGTGTGTGTGTGTGTGTGTGTGTGTGTGTGTGTGTGTGTGTGTGTGTGTGTGTGTGTGTGTGTGTGTGTGTGTGTGTGTGTATACACATGATAGAAAGGGAGAGGAATAAACAGATACACAGAAAGAAAGAGTGTGAGAAAGGAAGAGAAATAGAAAGAGAGAGAACGAAAGAGAGAGAGAGAGAGAGAGAGAGAGAGAGAGAGAGAGAGAGAGAGAGAGAGAGAGAGAGAGAGAGAGAGAGAGAGAGAGAGAGAGAGATTGATAAAGAGAGAGATGAAGAGACAGAGAAAGAGAGAAAGAGAAAGAGAAACAGAGAAAACAAATAGAGAGAAAGAAAGAGAGAGAAAGGAGAAGCTGAAATTAGATCCATTCAGCCTCCCCTCCTCCACCCCCTCCCCCCCTCGCCTCAAGCCATTTAGTCAGAGCTGCTTCTCAGGAAAATCGATCCGAAACAGATTTCCCTGAATAAACACCTGCGTTCTGGCGACGGAATAAAAATGTTGCATTACTTCGTTCACTATTCGCATAGTATCTTATACTCTTTTGTGAAGAACAGAAAGAAGAAAAAAAAGAAGAAAGAATGAGAAAATACATGGCATCATCACTATTGAATATATATATTTTTAAAAAAATCTTTCTTTTTGTGTTCTTTCATCCTTCCCTTTGTCTATTCTCTTTTCAAATCTCACGATCTCGCATCCTCTCTTAAGACACGTACGAACTTAACTTTTTTTTTCTTCACATCTCTCTTTTTATCTTTATTTTATTTTTTCACCCGTTTTTCTCTTTGTACTTAAACCTTTTGTTTCCCTCACTAAAGCGACCGAGAGCTTCTGTTACATGGGTTAACGAGGTCGTGTCTTGTTCCTCGTGCAAGTGATGGCCGGTGGTTGTGTGTTGCTTGGGGGAGGGGGAGGGGGGTAGAGGGGGTGGTGGAGGGGATGGGGATGGGGTTTTAGGGGAAGGGGGTGGGGGGCAGGGTGGTGGTGCAGGGGAAGGGGATGGGGGTGGGGGACAGGGTGGTGGTGGAGGGGAAGGGGATGGGGGTGGGGGACAGGGTGGTGGTGGAGGGGAAGGGGAAGGGGGTGGGGGACAGGGTGGTGGTGGAGGGGAGGGGGATGGGGGTGGGGGACAGGGTGGTGGTGGAGGGGAAGGGGAAGGGGGTGGGGGACAGGGTGGTGGAGGGGGGAAGGGGAAGGGGTGGGGGACAGGGTGGTGGTGGAGGGAAGGGGAAGGGGTGGGGGACAGGGTGGTGGTGGTGGAGGGGAAGAGGGGAAGGGGGTGGGGGACAGGGTGGTGGTGGAGGGGAAGGGGATGGGGGTGGGGACAGGTGGTGGTGGAGGGGAAGGGGAAGGGGGTGGGGGACAGGGTGGTGGTGGAGGGGAAGGGGAAGGGGGTGGGGGACAGGGTGGTGGTGGAGGGGAAGGGGAAGGGGGTGGGGGACAGGGTGGTGGTGGAGGGGAAGGGGAAGGGGGTGGGGGACAGGGTGGTGGTGGAGGGGAAGGGGATGGGGGTGGGGGACAGGGTGGTGGTGGAGGGGAAGGGGAAGGGGGTGGGGGACAGGGTGGTGGTGGAGGGGAAGGGGAAGGGGGTGGGGGACAGGGTGGTGGTGGAGGGGAAGGGGAAGGGGGTGGGGGACAGGGTGGTGGTGGAGGGGAAGGGGATGGGGGTGGGGGACAGGGTGGTGGTGGAGGGGAAGGGGAAGGGGGTGGGGGACAGGGTGGTGGTGGAGGGGAAGGGGAAGGGGGTGGGGGGCAGGGTGGTGGTGCAGGGGGAAGAGGGGATGGGGGTGGGGGACAGGGTGGTGGTGGAGGGGAAGGGGAAGGGGGTGGGGGACAGGGTGGTGGTGGAGGGGATGGGGATAGGGGAAGGGGGTGGGGGACAGGGTGGTGGTGGAGGGGAAGGGAGGAGGGTGGGTGGGGGACAGGGTGGTGGTGGAGGAAGGGGAAGAGGGGGTGGGGGACAGGGTGGTGGTGGAGGAGGAAGGGGAAGGGGGTGGGGGACAGGGTGGTGGTGGAGGGGAAGGGAAGGGGTGGGGGACAGGGTGGTGGTGGAGGGGATGGGGATAGGGGAAGGGGGTGGGGGACAGGGTGGTGGTGGAGGGGAAGGGGATGGGGGTGGGGGTGGGGGCAGGGTGGTGGTGGAGGGGATGGGGATATGGGGGAGGGGGACAGGGTGGTGGTGGAGGGAAGGAGGGGGTGGGGGCAGGGTGGTGGTGGAGGGGATGGGGATAGGGGAAGGGGGTGGGGGACAGGGTGGTGGTGGAGGAAGAGGGGAAGGGGGTGGGGGACAGGGTGGTGGTGGAGGGGAAGGGGAAGGGGGTGGGGGACAGGGTGGTGGTGGAGGGGAAGGGGGAAGGAGGTGGGGGACAGGGTGGTGGTGGAGGGGGAAGGGGGAAGGGGGGTGGGGGACAGGGTGGTGGTGGAGGGGGAAGAGAGGAAGGGGGTGGGGGGCAGGGTGGTGGTGGAGGGGATGGGGATAGGGGAAGGGGGTGGGGGACAGGGTGGTGGTGGAGGGGAAGGGGAAGGGGGTGGGGGACAGGGTGGTGGTGGAGGGGGAAGGGGGAAGGGGGTGGGGGGCAGGGTGGTGGTGGAGGGGAAGGGGGAAGGGGGTGGGGGGGACAGGGTGGTGGTGGAGGGGAAGGGGAAGGGGGTGGGGGACAGGGTGGTGGTGGAGGGGAAGGGGAAGGGGGTGGGGGACAGGGTGGTGGTGGAGGGGAAGGGGATGGGGGTGGGGGACAGGGTGGTGGTGGAGGGGAAGGGGAAGGGGGTGGGGGACAGGGTGGTGGTGGAGGGGAAGGGGGTGGGGGACAGGGTGGTGGTGGAGGGGAAGGGGAAGGGGGTGGGGGACAGGGTGGTGGTGGAGGGGAAGGGGAAGGGGGTGGGGGACAGGGTGGTGGTGGAGGGGAAGGGGAAGGGGGTGGGGGACAGGGTGGTGGTGGAGGGGAAGGGGAAGGGGGTGGGGGACAGGGTGGTGGTGGAGGGGAAGGGGGTGGGGGACAGGGTGGTGGTGGAGGGGAAGGGGAAGGGGTGGGGACAGGGTGGTGGTGCAGGGGAAGGGGATGGGGGTGGGGACAGGGTGGTGGTGGAGGGAAGGGGATAGGGGTGGGGGACAGGGTGGTGGTGGAGGGAAGGGGAAAGGGGGTGGGGGCAGGGTGGTGGTGGAGGGGATGGGGATAGGGGGAAGGGTGGGGGACAGGGTGGTGGTGGAGGGAAGGGGAAGGGTGGGGGACAGGGTGGTGGTGGAGGGGAAGGGGAAGGGGGTGGGGGACAGGGTGGTGGTGGAGGGGGAAGGGGGAGGGTGGGGGACAGGGGTGGTGGTGCAGGGGAAGGGGAAGGGGTGGGGGACAGGGTGGTGGTGGAGGAAGGGGGAAGGGGGTGGGGGGGCAGGGTGGTGGTGGAGGAGGGATGGGGATATGGGGGTGGGGGACAGGGTGGTGGTGGAGGGGAAGGGGATGGGGGTGGGGGACAGGGTGGTGGTGGAGGGGAAGGGGAAGGGGGTGGGGGGCAGGGTGGTGGTGGAGGGGATGGGGATAGGGGAAGGGGGTGGGGGACAGGGTGGTGGTGGAGGGGAAGGGGAAGGGGGTGGGGGACAGGGTGGTGGTGGAGGGGAAGGGGAAGGGGGTGGGGGACAGGGTGGTGGTGGATGGTACTGGAAGGGAGGGGGTTGTTACTTAGGGGAGGGGAGGGGATGCTCATGGAGGGTAGGGAGTGGGTATGGTGAGGAGGAGGAGGGGGCTGAGGCACTGATAATGGGGATAATTTGTCGCCTCTTTCTCCTCGCTCTGGTTGCCTCGTTTGGTCTCGCTTTCTCTTCCTCTCAATTGCGCTCTTCCTATTGCCCTTTACTCTGGTCCATCTCTCTCTCTCTCTTCCCCCCCTCTTTCTCTCTCTTTCTCTCCACATATAGCCTTCGTCCTCTCAACAAAAGGAAATGCATTCGGTAATGAATCAAAGTCACCTACCCGTATATTGATAGACACTAATCTCTGTAATCGGAGACAGAGGCTTTCCCGGCGGTTCTCTCCCTCTGCTGTTAAGGGGACAGCCGCTCGACGTTACCCCGGCCACACTACTCAGCACTAAAAAATCAATATCGCTCTGTCCGCTTCACTCTACGTTGATTATCTTCTCTCTCTCTCTCTCTGTTTCTCTCTCTCTCTACTGGTCTGTTTCTCAATTTCTTACTCTCTCTTTCTACTGGTCTGTTTATCAATTTCTTACTCTCTTTCTCTTTCTACTTGTCTGTTTATCAATTTCTTACTCTCTCTCTCTCTCTCTCTCTCTCTCTCTCTCTGTTTCTCTCTCTCTCTACTGGTCTGTTTCTCAATTTCTTACTCTCTCTCTCTCTCTCTCTCTCTCTCTCTGTTTCTCTCTTTCTCTACTGGTCTGTTTCTCAATTTCTTACTCTCTTTCTCTTTCTACTTGTCTGTTTATCAATTTCTTACTCTCTCTCTCTTTCTGCTTGTCTGTTTCTCAATTTATCTCTCTCTCTCTCTCTCTATCTCTTTTTCTCTCTGTTTCTCTCTCTCTCTCAATTTCTCTCTCTCTCTCTCTCTCTCTCTCTCTCTCTCTCTCTCTCTCTCTCTCTCTCTCTCTCTCTCTCTCTCTCTCTCTCTCTCTCTCTCTCTCTCTCTCCCTCTCTCTCTCTCTCCCCCCTCTCTCTCTGTTTCTTTCTCTCTCTCTACCTGTCTGCCTATTAATTCTCTCTCTCTCTCTCTCTCTCTCTCTCTCTCTCTCTCTCTCTCTCTCTCTCTCTCTCTCTCTCTCTCTCTCTCTCTCTCTCTCTCTCTCTCTCTCTCTCTCTCACTCTCTCTCTCTCTCTCTCTCTCTCTCTCTCTCACTCTCTCACTCACTCACCTCTTCCTCCCCCTCCTCTCTCTCTTACACACCCACACCCACACATCCATCCATCTTCCTGTTACATCCACCCCCAATAATACCCCCGCCCCCTCGTCCCTCGCTCCCCCCCGCCCCCACCCTCACAAACTCATTGTCTGTAAACTTCCGCGTGGACGAGTTTATCTGCAAGCAAAGACAAAGAGGCAAAGTGGTCGGTGTATCTGGTGCTTCTTCTTTAGAATCTGCAGAATATTGAACCAGTGCTTCTCCACGCTCACTCGGGTTCGACAGCGTGTGAAACCTCGAGATCAGGCATGGCTCGATGGCGGTGGCGGTGGGTCTTGGCGCGAGATTAATATTCGGCCGTTTCGTGTTGTTTTGTTTTGTGTGTGTGTGTGTGTGTGTGTCAGTGGGGTGGAATTTGAGATGGAATTTGGTATTTGGGATTGATTTTTTTTTGTTCTCTTTTTTTTTGTTCTCTTTCTTTTTTCCTTTATGACTTTATTTCTTGGTTTCTTTTCTTTTTCTCCCCCCCTCTCTTTCTCTATATCTCTTTCTGTTTGTCTCATTACTTTAAACCTTTTGTCCCCGTCCTCGTCTTTCTCTCTCTCTCTCTCTCTCTCTCTCTCTCTCTCTCTCTCTCTCTCAAGAGAGAGAGAGAACCCAAGCTATAGGAATGGAAATTATATAAACAACTTATCATAAAGATAATAATAATGATAAGAAATGATAAAGATGACGACAACTAAAAAGAGATTTTCCTCCCCAAGAACCACATGAAAACGGTGCTGTGACGTTCTCATCGACTGTTTTCTTCTTTTTCTTCTTGTTATATTTCTTCTCTCTTCTCTTTTCTCTTCTTTTCCTCTTTCACCTCTCTGCTTCTCTTTTTTATTTTTTCTCTTTTTCCAATTTTTTCTTTCTTGCTCTCTTTTTTTCTTATCTATATTATTAATATCTTTCTTCTTTCTTCTTTTCTTCATATTGCTTTCATTCTCCTTCCTCCTATTATCTTTTCTCTTTTCTTTCTTCGTCTTAATTTTTCTTCGTTCCCTTTATCTTCGTTTCTTCTCTTCCTCTTTCTTTCTTCTTCTTTATTTATGTTTCCTCTTCTTTCTTTCGTTTGTTCGTTTTTATGTATATGATTGTATATAGTGTGGCTATAAGCAAGATGTAGAGATATGCCCTTGAGTTGTTGGCAGTGTTTGCAATCTCTCTCTCTCTCTCTCTCTCTCTCTCTCTCTCTCTCTCTCTCTCTCTCTCTCTCTCTCTCTCTCTCTCTCTCTCTCTCTCTCTCTCTCTCTCTCTCTCCCTCCCCCCCTCTCTCTCTTTTTCTCTCTCTCTCTCTCTCTCTCTCTCTCTCTCTCTCTCTCTCTCTCTCTCTCTCTCTCTCTCTCTCTCTCTCTCTCTCTCTCTCTCCCTCTCTCTATCTCTCACTGTTTCTTACTTTTTTTTCTCTCTATAGATATGCATATGAACCGACCAACCAAAAGCAAAAAACAAACAGACGTTTATGTCCTTGTATGAGGAACATCTTAAGCGTGTGCGACCCTTGTTTGTGTATGTTCTTAGGGCGTGCATGTTTCAACGGCTTGTATATTTTATTTGTTCGCGCATCTCACGCACTGCAGTATATGTACCCGTGTTTCGAAATACTCTGTGAATATGATAGGTGAACGTGCGTATTTATGTGTATGTGTGTGTGTACGGTGTGTGGGACGCATTCCTACCAGCTGCCATTGGTACCATTACACACAGCCACATACACACACGGATATAGATACATATATATATATATATATATATATATATATATATATATATATATATATATATATATATATATATATATATGTACATACACACACACACACACACACACACACACACACATACACACATATATATATATGTATATATATATAAAGCTATAATGTATCCTCCTTGACGTTCCCCACAGCTAAGGAAGGAGGATCTTGGAGAAATCTTCCACGACGTCTTATAAGCGACCTTGAAGCTCCTTGGTTTCTGTTGGATGAAAATAATACTTTTATCTTTCTCCCTTCCTCCCCCCCCCCTCTCTCTTTCTTTCTCTCTCTCTCTATATATATATATATATCTCTCTCTCTATATATATATCTCTCTCTCTCTCTCTCTTTCGCCTACCCTACCTCTCTCTCTCTCTCTCTCTCTCTCTCTCTCTCTCTTGCCCCCACCTCTCTCTCTCTCTCTCTCTCTCTCTCTCTCTCTCTCTCTCTCTCTCTCTCTCTCTCTCTCTCTCTCTCTCTCTCTCTCTCTCTCTCTCTCTCCCTCCCTCTCTTTCTCTCCTTGCGAAAGGATGTGTATATACAACCATTTTTACGTCTCTCTCTCTCTCTCTCTCTCTCTCTCTCTCTCTCTCTCTCTCTCTCTCTCTCTCTCTCTCTCTCTCTCTCTCTCTCTCTCTCTCTCTCTCTCTCTCTCTCTCTCTCTCTCTCTCTCTCTCTCTCTCTCTCTCTCTCTATGCAACCATTTTTACGTTGTTGTTTTTTTCTCTATTCATATTTTTCACACCCTTGCGAGACTTTCAGTATGCGAATTATTCAGTGTCGAGAAAGTTTTGTTTCTTAAGTGAATAGTTTATATATTAAGAATAGTTTGAATATTAAAAACTCAGCGCGACGTAGGTATAGAGTGGGATGCTTTTATACCCTTTCATAATTTCTTGTTTTGGTAAATTGCAGAGCCTTTATAAGGGGATTTTATTTTTTGTTGCAGTAAACTGGAGTGCAAAACTGTTGTATTTTTCGCATGCTAACAGTTCAATCAACGAAAGCCTGGCGTTCATATGATGATGCTTTGCATAATATGTGAATGCATTATTCTTTACGTAGTTTTGGTATTTTGTTTACATTTCTCTCTCTCTCTTTCTTCTCTCTCTCTCTATCTTTCTCTTCTCCTATCTCCTCCTTTCTTCTCACTCTCTCTCTCTCTCTCTCTCTCTCTCTCTCTCTCTCTCTCTCTCTCTCTCTTAATTTCTCTCACTATCACTCTCTGTTTCTAAATTTCCCTTATTGACTCCATCCCTCGCCCTCTCCCTCTCTCGCTTTCCCTCGCCTCTCTTCCTATTTACTCATCACCTTCTCTCCAATCCTCTCCATTCACCCCTTCGTCACCCTTTTATTTCTAGTTTGTAAAAAAAAAAAAAAAAAAAAAAAAAAAAAAAAACGGTAACAAAAAGAGTGAATCCCTCATTTTCTTTTTCGACAACAATAGCTTACAAGTTGTAGTAAAGAGGCGAGTCGTTTCGTTGAATGCCTCTGCCTACTCTTTATTCTTCCTCATCTTTCTTTTCCTTTTCTACTTTTAATCTACACCCTCTCCTTCTCCTCTTCCTAGTCTACTCCTTGTATTCCTATTCCTCCGTTTCCTTCTTCTGATAATATTCTGTCTCTTCCCTCTTCTTTCTATTTCTCTTCTAATCTTCATTACTTTCCTCCTCCTTTCCCTAATATTCTCCTCCTCTTCTTGATCTTCCTTCTCCCTATTCCCTCTCCCTCAACTTAACCCCTCCTCCTCCTCCTCCTCTTCTTCCCCCCTCGCCTGTTCTTTTTCCTCTCCCCTGTAAATCTTCCTTCTCCCTAGACCTTCTTCTCCTCCTTTCTCCTCTTCCTCCTCCCATTCCTCCTATTCCCCTTCCTCCTCTTCCTCCTCCTATTCCTCTTCCTCCTCCCATTCCTCCTATTCCCCTTCCTCCTCTACCTCCTCCTCCTCCTCTTCCTCCTCCTATTCCCCTTCCTCCTCTTTACTCCTCCTCCTCCTCCTCTTCCTCACACTCCTCCTCGGTGAGAGCCATCACAGACAAGCACTGTTTTCCGTCTCACAAAATGCACATAAACAGGGTCGTCCTGCATATAGGGCCACGCGCAAACTGGCATCTTCGTAACGTATTTTGGCTCTGAGACTAACTCGGTAATGATGCTGGAGGGATTGTGACTTATCCGCGCGTGGGGGAGGGTTGGCGTCAGGTCAAGTGCCATGACATTTCTGAAGAGAGGTTTTATTACCATTATTGTTGTTGTCTGCTTCGTATCATCCTTATTACCATTATAATGATCATAGTTATTGTTATCATTATTGTCTTTATTATCATCATTCGTCTTTTCCTTATCTTTATCATTATTATCATCATTATCATTATTGTCATTCATCATTATCATTATCATTATCATCATAATCATCAATAGTTATTACTCTTATCATCATTAGTTCAAGTAGTGATTACTTTCCTCTTTTCGTCATTTCAACTGTATATTTATTATTGTTCAATCATTATTATCATTATAATTATTATAATGACGATTGTTATTATTATGATCATTGTTATTATCATGATCATTGTTATTATTATCATTAATATTGTTATTAACATTATCATGGTTATTTTCTTTATTATCATCGTTATTATTGTTATCATTATTATTATCATTATTATTACTATCATTATTATTATTATCTTTATTTCTTCTTATTGTTTTTATTACCATGACTGTTTTCGTTTTCATCTTCATTATTATTGTATTTCTCTTGTAATTATTATCGTTTTCGTTATTATTATTACTATTGATATTATCATTATCATTATTATTGTTATGATAATTCTTCTTCTCATCATCATTACTGTTATTATTATTACCATCTTTACTATCATTATTATCATCATTATTATCTGTATGATTTGATATTATAATCATTATCATCATAAACACAAACACACACAAACAGACACAAAGACATAAATAGACACACACATACAAAAAGACATAAACACACACACACACACAAACACATAAACACACACACACACACATACACACACACATAAACACACACACACACACACACACACACACACACATACACAAACA
>BOPN01001624.1:139336-141836 GCA_017312705.2 Penaeus japonicus
TCCTTTTTTTTTCTTTTTTTCTTTCGTATACGTTCTTCTGTTTCTTCTTTTGATTTCCTCTCCTCGTCCTTTTCTTTTCTTCCCCCTCCTTCGCCATCTTGTTTTCCTCCTCCTCATTTTCTTTATTTTTGTCTTCTCTTGTGAAATGCATAGAAAATAAACAGACCAAGTTAGGAATGAATAAATAGATGAATGGAATAAATGAAAAATGAAGGTTAGATGCCATAGCTGAATAAAAGAGACACTATTACCAATAACAACAACAACAACTACAGCACCGACATACACCTTTCGAA
Organism: Penaeus japonicus; assembly: GCA_017312705.2. NCBI lineage: Eukaryota > Metazoa > Arthropoda > Malacostraca > Decapoda > Penaeidae > Penaeus > Penaeus japonicus. Next base: position 139,633 of record BOPN01001624.1, read on the forward strand.
AAGTTTGAAAAGATGTAGCGACGGTCGACACTTTATTGTTATTCTCACCGGGTCTCTAAAGACTGCAAAAGTTTGATATCATTCTTATGAACTTTAGATGCAACCATTAATATTTTCTGCTTGGCTGTCATATTATTTGCAAGAAAATATAATTTGGAAGAAGGCTAAGAGAGGAGAAAGTTTTATATTGTATTTTATCTGTTTATTTAACTTGGTAAAATTGGTAAACGAAATAATAATAAAAAATAGTCCTTTTAGAAGATCTTTCACGTAGTAAGAGAATATAATAAGAGAATATTTTGGCAAAAATGTACTTCAGCACCATGAAAAATTATAAAATATAAACACACAATATGCGACTCGGCCCAGCCTCCCCCCTCCCCTATCCTGCCCCCCACCCCGCTCTCATCCGCGTTTTTCTTTTCTTTCCTTTTTCGTGCCTCTTCTCTTTTTGATTTTATCTTTTTCTTTTTCTTTTCCCATTTCATCCTTTTCCCCCCAATCATTTCAATTTCTTTTTTCTATTTTTCTCAATCTCCCTTCCCCCTCTCTTTAGAAAAAAAAAATCCTTCCCATTTTTCAACACTTTCCCCTTTTTATATATAAAAAAATGCCCCATTTTCAACCCCTTTCCTCACTCTTCCCCCCCAAAAAAAAATCTCCCCCCCCTCCCTGCTTCAACCCATATTCCCCCTATCCTTTTATCTAAATTTCAAAACCCTCCTTTTTGAGAAACGATCAGAAAACGCTTGAGGAACGACAGCGCAGGAATCACGAATGCTGGAACGCGCTCTCCGGCTCGCTCCCAGCATGCTGATTCTGACGGTGGAGGGTGGGGGTAACGGGTGAGGGGGTGGGGGGGGGGTTGAGGGGAAGGGTGCGTTCAGGGGAAGGGTAAGGAGGGTGGGGTGTGGATGGGGGGAGGGGGTGTGCGTTGAGGGAAGGTGTGGAGGTGAGGAGGAAGGGGGTGTGGAGGGGGGGAGAGGCAAAGGGGTGATGGGGGTGGGGTAGAAGGAGTAGGATGTGTGTGTGTTAGGGAGGGTGTGTGTGTAGGGAGGGAGGGATATGGAAGGAAGGAGGGAGAAGAGAGGGGTATATGGAGGAGAGAGGGAGGGAGGGGAGAGGAGCTGTAAGGGGAGAGGGGTGGTGAGGGGAGAAGGGTGGATGGGGGAAGGGTGTGGATAGAGAGGGAGGGCGGTGGTAGGAAGGAAGGTGTTTTGGATAAAAGGCATAGGGAACTGTAGGGGGTGGAGGAAGTGGAGGAGGAGGAGGAGGAGGAGGAGGAGGGGAAGGAGGAGGAGGAGGAGGAAGAGGAAAAGGAGTAGGAGTAGGAGTAGGAGGAGGAGGAGGAGAAGGAGGAGGGGGAGGGGAGGGGGAGGGATAGGAGGTAGAGGATGAGGATGATTAGGCAGAGAGTCAAAGAGAGAGAGAGAGAGAGAGAGAGAGCGGGAAGAGGGTAGGGGGGAGGGGGATAAGAGGGAGAGGAGGGGAAAAATAAAGTCAAGGTCAGGAGGGGAGCATAAAGATTACTTAGAATTCGCAATGAATTTAATAAGGCATAACTTTATCTTTTCCACTTTCATTAAAACGAAGGAATTTCACGTCCAAAAGAAAAATACACATTCCTTGTATTACTGAATATCCAAATTTAAGAAAAAAGAAAAAAAAAAGAAAAAGAAAATTCGTGGAAACAATATGATTCAACATGGTTTCATTAAACTAATTAACCGCCTGTCCTGAAAAAAAAAGATAACACAGATATTATTCATCGTTTTAAAATTAACACAAGGAAAGCAGAGAAAAATGTGTATAATGAAACAATGCAAAGCCATCTAACCTATCTTTACAACAAGAAAAGTAAAACAAAAGAAACACACAATCATATCATAATGTCATGTCATATACTGTCTACGCATGACCTTTAGACGAAGCAAATCAGCTGAAAATCAGGACCCAATGACCCATGACTGACCTCGCCTGACCTCGCTCTGTCTGCACCAATCAGCTAATGGCATCTTGCAGGATTAGGCACATTGTGAAGCAGCAAGATAGTTTAAGGTGGGGGTGGGTGTGGGGTGAGGGTGGGTGTGGGGTGAGGGTGGGGTGGGGGGCTAGTAGTGGGGTAAAGGGGATGAGGAGGGGGAAGAGGGTGGGAGAGGTGGAGGAGAGGGACGGATGGAGGAGAAAAATGGAAGAGGTATTAG
>BOPN01001624.1:144336-146836 GCA_017312705.2 Penaeus japonicus
GCCCTCCCTCCACATCCAACCCCCCCTCCCTCCACATCCAACCCGCTCTCCCCCCACATCCAACCCCCCCACCGTGACCCTTGACCTTAACAAGCTCTCCCAACCCATCCGCAAGTTCTCTCGCACTGCCTCTCACCGAATACAATTTTCATAAACCAACAGTCGGAATTCAGTTCACTTACACACAGCTATCTGATAGATGGAAAGGAAAGGGGAGTGAAGGTTTTCTTCTTCTTTTTTTCATTTCCTTTATCTTTTTGCATGATTCTCTCCTATTTTTTTTTTTTTTTTACTATTCTTATATTCTTCTGTTTTTTGTTTTACCCTATTCATTTTGTTTCGTCTTTTTTTTCTTTCTCTTACTCTCATATCTTTCTCCATTATTTCCCTACATTTCTGTCTCTGTTTCCATTTCTCTCTCTCCCTTTCTCTCGCTCTTTTTTCTCCTATCTGTCTCTTTTCTCCCCCCCCTTCTCTCTCTCTTTCATCTTATTTCTCTCTTCTCTCTCACTCTCTCTCTCTTTCTCTTTCTCATCACTTTTTATTTTATTTTATTATTATCATTAAAAAAAAAATCTTTTACGAGTATCATCGCAATCATAAAAACAACAACAACAACAACAACAAAAACGGACAATTATAGCGGAAGATATCTTCCCATACCATTGAAATGATAACAACAACAACAGAAAATTGACAGTGAAAACAACGAGAACAACAACAAAATCAAAATAGAAGAATAATAACAACAGAGGTACAACAGGACAAGAATAACAGCTATATCAAAGTGACACTAAAATATAATCTGTTTTATCTGATCTGTCCTCAAGGTATCAATGATGTGGCATTTGCGGACATCACTGGTTCATGATTGACTGAAAATCAATGTGTCGGACATCGCTGGTTAATTGTGATAGGTATTCATTCTATTAATTCAGTGACATACTTCATATAGATATTCAAAGAACCCTTCTATGAATATAGAACACACCCACACCCACACACCCACACCCACACATACATACATACATACATATATATATATATATATATATATATATATATATATATATATATATGTATATATATATGTATTCGTTCATTCATTTATATGCATATACTGTATATATATATATCCCAAATAGGCTTATTTCCAATGAGGCTATGCAGTACAATTACACGGAAGGTAAGCTAGTCTAAATGCACACAGACAAACACCAGACTTTTAATAATTCATCTTCTCTTATTTTGATATTCACATACATAGATTTTATCTCGATAAGTAACTATATGTGAATTACATAGGTAATATGCAAAGTAAAGCTGCATTATAACCAGTGCAATGGCGGGAAGGAGAGAGACAATAAAAATGTTGCTGGTGTTCGCTATAACATGATGCCAACTTTTATTATCAGATGAATGTTATTTCGAATACTGCAATTTACGTATAGTGAATTATCAAAATCTCTTTTATTAGCACAAACACTGCCAGATGTCATTTTATATACTTATACAATGAGATCGAGAACATCCATTCAAAGCCCGTTATGCGTTTAGAGTCTTTGGTGCAGTGTTGTCTTTATGAACTTACGTCACAATATCGGTGTAAATTGTCATGTTTGGGATTTATATATGAATGCGTAAAGGTTATTTGAATATATACACATCTAAATATATGAACGAATCTATACCTTCAATATTTGTCATAAATAATTAAATACATCCAATCAAGGGTCAGTGGGGTACAATATTACATATAGCACGGTACCCAAGATAACGGAGTGAGGGTGATTGTATTTATGGGGGAAGTTCGTAAGGGGGAGGGAGGGGGGGACGCAAGGGATAGGGAGGAAGTGCAGGGGGGGGGGGGAGAGAAAAATTATGAGGGGGGGGGGTGTAAACGTCTGTGGCTGGAAATTCATGAGCGCCATGAGAAATGTGCCAAAATTTGGAAACGCAAAACCACGCAATTTGTTAGGGACATGCTTTTACATTACAGCAGTGAAGTAAAATTAATATCTAATATATTTTTACTTTTTCACGTACATACACACAGACACACACACATACATGCATACACACACTTATATATTTACATATATATATATATATATATATATATATATATATTTATATATATATATATATATATATATATATATATATATATATATATCCATCTATCTATCTATCTATCTATCTATCTATCTATCTATCTATCTATCAGTCAATCAATCAATCTATTTATCTATCTATCTATCTATCTATCTATCTATCTATCTATCTATCTATCTATATATGTGTGTGTGTGTGTGTGTGTGTGTGTGTGTGTGTGTGTGTGTGTGTGTGTGTGTGTGTCAATACTAAAATGTCACAGCCTAACCAAAGACAACACCAGCATTTACACAGGATTAGATAAGGTCTTCCCTTCAGCCTGCGTATTGAGCCTGGCTTCTCTCCCCACAGACGGGTGATGCTGTAACCAGGATGCCTCATAAAC
>BOPN01001624.1:156836-159336 GCA_017312705.2 Penaeus japonicus
TCTGACATACTGTGAGAATTTTCTCTTGGAAATGGTTATCAAGTGCTATATCACATATCTATCATTTTTGGGAAAGTATGTGTTATCTTCTTCACGCGTCTAGGTTCAAAGAAAAAAAGAAAAAAAAGAAAAAGAGAAAAGGAAGATGAAATAAAAGGGGGAAAAAAGGAGAGAGAAGATAAAATTCACGCTCTAGATTCAAAGAAAAAATGAAAAAGAGAAAAAGAGAAAAGGAAGATAAAATAAAAGGGAAAAAAAAGGAGAGAGAAGATAAAATTCACGCGTCTAGATTCAAAGAAAAAAAGAAAAAAAAAGAAAAAGAGAAAAGGAAGATACAATAAAAGGGGAAAAAAAGGAGAGAGAAGATAAAATAAAAAGGAAGAAAATGAGAGAGTCCTCCGGCTACTATTCAAAAGATATTGGCGTTGCTATCTCTCTTTTTCATTATGCCATAAATCCTTCAGAGAGAGATATGGATTCCTTATTTTGTTCACATTTAATTTCCATCATTATTTTGTTCTTCTGATGAGATTTTATTAGTAACATAAATAACAGTGGATCTCGTAATATATAGAAATATATTTGCAAAATATCTCTTTATTATTATGATTATTATCGTTATTATTATTATTGATCTTATTGTTATTATCATTATTATTATCATTACTATTATTATTATTACTATTATTATTATTATTAGTATTATCATTATTATCATTAGTATTATTATTATCATTCTTATGATGATGATGATGATGATTATTATAATCATCTTTATTATCATCATCGTCATTATTATCATCATTATCATTGTTATTGTTATCATTATCGTTATTATCACTATCATTGTTATTATCATTATCATCATCATCATAATCCTCACATCATCATCATTATCATCATCTTATTATCATTATAACTGCCATTGCAATTATAAATACTGCTGTTACTGTTATTGTTAACATTAATATCAGTATCATTCTTTCATTTTTTTTTCACTACAATCAAAATGATCATTCCAACCGTTAACCAGCCCCATAACAATAATATGCCACGAAAAAAAGAAGAAAAACAAGAAGAATAACAAAAATCTTCCGCTCTATAAAAAAAAACAAAAAAACTTGACCCCCTTCGACATCAAGTAATGGAGCACATCCTCACCAACACATCAAACTCACTTCATAACCACGTCATAAATCGCCCATCAAACAAGCCAAAGCCGGTCTAAAACACGTCTCAATTGACCGAAAAAACGTTAATATTGCCATAAAGTTAAATTTGGTGCAGAACAACCTTAACCCGTCCCAGAATGAGTGAAAATCGCACCGAGACTCACCCAAAAATCGCCCAAAACATCTGAAACGGTTAATCTTGAACACTCAGAGACCCCTTTCTGAGTCCCTGTTTCCGACACTCTAAAGTTATGCTGCGCCTAAGCTTGAATTGTACAGTTTTTAGGATGAATAAACGATTGTAAGGATTGTAAGTAATTTTAATAATGATGTTGATATATTATAGATTATGTTGATAAAGATAATGGTGATAGTGATAATAATTATGTGATATTAATGGTAATGGTGATAGTAGTGATAATAATAATAATGATGGTGATAATAATTATAGTCGTTATAATGATGATGATAATAATGATAATGATAATAATCATAATGACAATGGTAGTCATGGTAATGCTAATACCATATCACTAGATAATGATAATAACAATAAGTACTAATAACAACAACTAACAAAAATTAGAATGACAATATCAATAATGACAATTTTAACGAACGATGAATATAACAAAAACAAAGATAACGCCTGGTAAAGATAATAATGAAAAGAAAATACAACCGGTCTTGGGCGAGCAGATCCAGTCAAGAAAATCACTCCCAAAAGACGTGCCATTTCTCTCCCTTTGATATTTACGACGAAGTTCATTTATTCATGAAAGTATCTGTGAAATGACCCTCTGTGTGTATTTGAGCGGGTGTGTGTGTATGTGTGTGTGGGCGTATGTATGTGTGCATGTGTGTATGCGTGTATAAGTTATTGTGCATAGGTATTGACTTTTTTTTTTAGGTGAATGTGTTTGTATATGTGTGTTAGTGTGTGTGTATGTGTGTGCGTATTTGTGTATGCGCATGTATGTGTGTGTGTGTGTGTGTACGTGTGTGTGTCTGCTCATTTCTATGCGTGTTTGTGTATACGTGTGCATGCATACGTATTTCTTTCGCGTGTGTGTGTTATCTCCGCCCAGACCCGACGCATGGCGAACGCTGGCCATGCTATCTGCCATGAATGAAAGTTATGGTGCATGATCAGATTGCCGGGCCCGATACAAGCGGTATTGGCTTTTGGGATTAAACCTTAGAGGCGAGAGTTTCTTGCTGTCGAATTCGGTGCAAGGCGTAATAAAATGAATGCAATATTGATTATTTTGATTTTTTTACTGATAGTAATAGTAGTGTGATTATTACTTTTATTGTTTAACCGTTTT
>BOPN01001624.1:164336-166836 GCA_017312705.2 Penaeus japonicus
TGAAAGAAAAGATACGTTTGTTTCTTGTCAGTAAAGCTTAATCATGAAAATGGAATTACCTTCTTTGATCTCCGGCGAACTGAAGAAAATAATCAGTTAAGGGAAGGTATCATCATCATCATCATCATTACTATCATTAGTGTTACTTTCATTCTTACTATTGATATATAGATATATATGTATGCGCAAATAAATATGTGTAATTACCTATTTTTTTCTATCTTATTTATTAATTCATTCATTTCCGGGTTTAGTGAATCTGTAAACTCACCAATTTCCCTCGCATATATCGTGGGACAGTTACTCATAAGTGTCTGTGCTCAAGAATCACGTAACATTCGCTCACTCACCCTATTCTTTTATTATTATTATTATTATTTTTTGCATTTCACTTCCATTCAAAAAAATGCATCTACCACTACGACTACATAAATTATCCGCGTGCCTCGTCATTTGGTGTGCAGTTATGAGGACCTACAAAGTTAAAAGAAAATTCTTGTGGTATACAGAAGACAGACATAGACGAACTCGAGAAAAGTCCTTTCAGCTAACTGCTGTGTTGATCAGATCAGCAACTTATCAACACAAGTTTGGGGTTTAGGCTAAGTTTGGGTTAGATCAAGTTTACGCTTAGATAGGTTTTTGTCCAAACTTATATCTAACATTGTTTTGTAGATTTATTCATTATATACGATGTGCTGATTTGCGTTTTATTACACAATGAATGGAACTTGAACAGGTTGCCAGATCGATCCAAGTGCATTTTGATACGTTTGCAGCGAATAGACTATAAAAGGAACACATTAGTAACATAGACATAACCTACTTATTTTGAATAAATGTTTTAGACTATGATGTCTTGCGTTCCCATTATGGTCGTAATAGCATAGCGTACATATATCAGTAGAACAAAAATAACATTTACATATGGTGCAGCTTTATATCAGAAGTGCCAGGAACTACTTTGGTAACCATAAAGCAGATGATTATATATATATATATATATATATATATATATATATATATATATATATATATATATATATATATATATATATATATATATGTACACACACACACACACACACACACACACATATATATATATATATATATATATATATATATATATATATATATATATATATATATATATATAAATGGTGCAAAAGATACAACTCCAATAACGGTGCTGATATGAACACATAAAAACACTTTTTTCCATGGCCACTCCGACAGAGAATCATGGCGATTTCAGTATAGAAGCAGGGAAGAGCTTTCATTAGGACATAAGGTAATAGAAGAAGCTTATCCAGGCAGATGAAACGCACACGATGGCTCTGCTGGAGAACTGATCATGACAGCTTACTTCTTTTTGTGTTATTGTGGTGCATGCAACGCCATTCGTGAGGTTAATCTTTTATATAATCTTACATATCAATGAACAGTTAATAAAATGGACGTAAGATTAATTTAGCATCAAAGGCATAGACATGTAAGTGACACTGTAAAGGCTAGGCAAGCTGAATTTTCAAATGATTAGAAAAAGACTTAAGTTAGGAATGCCGGTGTCAAGTTCGAAATCAACGATCCAAAGTTACATTGATATACAAATATTCTGCAACAAAAATGTTTGTTCCCTGCTCGTTTTACAGTTGCATTAAACGTGGTTTAAATGTGCATAGTCCACAAACCTTATTAAAAAGACATAAATAAACCTCGAATTCAGTCAAACTGCGCTAGAACTGAACTTGAAAAATAGGTTCTGTTTCGAAATTGACGCATATTTTGAATTCATAAATGTTTGTGTTATGTGAAACACTTTTGTGTTTCACATAACACAAAAGTGTTTTGTGACGCAATAGGAAAGAATATACCAAGTGGAATGGCATGAGTAATGAGGTAATTTAAAAACGTTTATTAACCTCTGAATGGTATGACTAAATCGGTCTTTTTATATAGGAGGAAAATAGATTCCGAAGCTATTACTCCATTTCCACAAAGAAATATTATGACGCAAACCACACATAACATTGCTCGCTATCGTTGCTAATGAACGCCTAAAAATGATAAGCCTTTGTGTTTTTGTTATAGACTTGTGGTGAAAACAAACGCGAACATTAAAATAAAGAAATATGAATGATAGTAAGAAAGAACGAGAATTAGGAGATAGGAGAAAGAGAGCGATGGAAAGAAGGAAGGGAGGGTGAGGAGAAGGATGAGGAAGAATGAGGAACAGAAGGGAGGAAAAGGAGGGTGAAGAAGAGAGGAAATGAAGCCAAGGGGAGAATGAGAAAAATAAGGGAGGAGAAAGAATGTGAAGAAATTAAGTAACGAAGATAAAAAAAAATGAGAAAGAAGAAAGATGTGAAGAAAGAGAGAAAAAGGAAGGAAGAGAGAGAAAAAGAGAAACACGAGAGGAAAAGAAGTAAAACAGGTAGAGACAGGAAGGAAGAGATATTCGGCAATATCCGGATAGCAACACCGACAAGGGTTGCCA
>BOPN01001624.1:179336-184336 GCA_017312705.2 Penaeus japonicus
CTCTCTCTTTCTCTCTCTCTGTGTATCTCTCTTTCTCTCACTCACTCTCTCTCTCTCTCATTCTCTGATTTTCTCATTTGATCTCACTCTCTCTGTCCTAGAGAAATAAAGGAGAGTGATAACGTAGATATATCCTACATATGGATAAACTGACTTCACGATAAAATATACGGTAAATATATAAATAGTCACTTCATTCTTCAAGCTTATCCAAACTCTGAACAAGAAATATAGTATAGATGTTACGCTTTGCAAATTTTAGAGCGAAAGTCTTCTCTTCCTTCACCAAAGTTCTAACGGCGAGTATTTTAAACATAATTTCTCATGATTTTACTTCTATAACATCGCATAATCACATAATGCGAAAGGATACATATCAAGCGTTCTGATCATGATACGTGCGGGCGTTTATGACAATTGATTTAAAGTAATTATTCCTCAGGCTTGTAACTATGTATGAATAGATGTGTAAATGAATTAACAAATAGACAAATGATGCATGTAATTATAAGTGAATAGATAAATAAATTCGTAAGTTTACAAAAACAAAACAAAACAAAACAAAAAACTGTTACACTGAATTATGAAGGATTTTTTTTTTTTTTTTCTTTTCTTTTCTTTTTTATTAGAAATCCACAACTTCTTTGCATCACGACGCATCATTAAGAAAATACTTATGAAAAAATAAATAAAAACCGCCATCATCAAATTAAAACATCAAATTAAATCATCAATTCAGATTATCTCCAAATAATTGGTAACTACCTCTCACAAAAAAACAGAGAGTAATGTAAACAGATAAATCTTATTTGTAATCGCTAAGTCAACTAATCAAGATTTGTTTTCTCTCCCTTCCCGAGGAGATCGACACTAAAAATACACAATAGTAATATCATATAAAGAACAATGATCACAAATATGTATATATATAATATATATACATATATATGTATATATATATATTTATATATTTATATATATATATACATATATATACATATATATGTATGTATGTATATATATATATATTTATATATATATATATATATACATATATATATATATATATATATATATATATATATATATATATATATATATATATATATATATATATATATATATACAATACACACACACACACACACACATATATATATATATATATATATATATATATATATATATATATATATATATATATATATATATATATATATATATATATATATATATATATATATATATATATATATATTAGTATATTTATTTATCTTCTCTATACGTGTATATATGTATTTTTTCTATCCAAAGAAACAACAACACAAACAAAAAATCATAAAAAAACACAGTTATCACACAAAAACACACAAAAGCAAAACGAGACCAAAACGAACAACCCTACACAGCCACACCAATCAATTAATAAAAAAAACGGTACCAATTACCCCCCCCCCACACACACCCACACAAAAAAAAAAAAAAAAGACTCACGCCCTTTGTTCCCTCCGCAGCCGAGAAGATCGAGCTGTACATCGGCGACATCCCCCCCGGACGCGAGGTGGCGCTCTACAACGTACGCTTCGCCCAGCTCGGTTACATCACCCTCTCCGACAACGAACACTCGCATTTCAAGGCACGCGAACTCAAGTCTGTCACGGTCGACTGCACCGGGACGTTCCTCAAGCTCATTCTCCACAAGAATCATATCAATAGATTGAATCTTTATAATCAGGTGAGGTTATGAGGCGGGTTGAGGAGGGAGGGGAGGGGAGGGGAGGGGAGGGGGGAGGAGTGAGGGGGGATGAGGGGGGAGGGGGAGGTGATAGGAGGGTAGGGAGGGGTGGCCGTGGGGGGGAGGGATGGTTTTGGTATGTGTTTCTGTTTTGTTTTGTTTTGTTTTGTTTTGTTTTGTGATGGTGATTATGATGGTAGTAATCCCAATTGTAGTATTACTACTTTCCATGATGTTTATAGTATTGGTGATAATGATAGTAATGTTGTAAATAAAAGTATCAACGAGTGATAATAGTTATGATAATGATAACAACAGCAATTATAATAATGATGATAATAATGATGATAACAAAAACGTAGAGATACATTAATAATAATACTTTGTCGCCCCTGCTTTACCTTATTATAAAAGCAAGCAAGCAATTACATTCGCACATTGATTTAAGAACAAACCGACATTAATTCCAATTGTTTACCACTTACCCCTCGGCTTTCGTTGCTAATTATACCTATTAATTAATTAAAGAATAAATCATCCTGCCCCCCCCCCCCCCCCAATCCCGTGCCCCCTCTTTCACCCTTATCCTGACAGACCGGCTAGCAAATAGTCATCAACACCGTGACACTGTTATAAAACAAACAAACAAATATATAAAGAAAAAAATATTAGTGAAGGTCGATATCATTAACATTTAGTCTCAACACCTTTCATAGAAATGACAGAATTCTCATAATTGCATAAAAATCGGAGTAATCAAAGATCTATATTCACCACTTCATTCTTGCCATCAGCATCGTAGGCGATCAAATAGAAACAACTATTAATACCCAAGCATTAATCAAAGAACAAAACACACATTGATCAAAAAATATGTGCATAGACTTTCATTATTGCTTTTTAAACCCACACGCACTCGCACAAATCGGTTTCGTGTTTTCGGTGTCCAAGGCGACGAAGTAAGATAGTACATATAGAACCAGACATACATTATATCAAGAATAATTGTAGGGAAAGACTGTCTTTATTGCCCCCGACACGCTACCCCCCCCCCCCCCCCCACACACACACTCCTCCCACCCATACACCCCCTTCCTTAGATCGGGATTATCGCCATCAACATCTTGGCAACGAACTACGGGTAAACAATAACATTCACCTATTGCTATTGAAGGATGGTCATATGAAGAGACCGACTTTATTCTCCTATATAACCCCTGGACAAGAGAGTATGAACAAACATGAACATTTATGCATTAATCACAGGACGAAACACGCACTCACTACAAAACATTAACTATACGAACGACACCACTAAACACACCACTGTACTGAACCCCGTCCCTCACCACACACCGGCCTCGTCGCCATCAACATCCTGGATAACGAAGCAGAAACAATAACATTCACAAAACAAAACACACACACTGATCAAACGATATGAACACCATCACTGCTATACAGTACAAAACACCCCCCTCCCCCCCCCCCCCCCCTCCCCACAGATCAATCCTATCGCAACCAACATCCCAAGCAACGAAGCAACAGAGCAACAACAACCCCCCCCATGCAACGATAGCCTTAAGAACAGCCTCCCTGCAACAGAGTACTTAGTCCCCGTCCCGCCCCTCAGATCGGCCTCGTCGCCATCAACATCCTGGGCAACGAAGTGGAAACCAACAACAACAGCGTATCTCCCGACGGCGAGGGGGGGCAAGTGCCAAGTGCCAGGGACCAAGAAGTGCCTATCTACCATGACCTCGCCTTCGCCATGTATGTGGACACGCAGGTCGCCGCTACGATCAGGACGCTGGAGGACAGGAGGATGGCTGCTATGAGAGGTGAGGTCAAAGGTCACGGGTTGAGGATGAGGGGTTATGGGTCCTGGGTCAAAGGAGATCTTGCAATATTTTGCATTCCTCCTCCTCCTCCTTCTACTTCTTCTTCGTCATCCTCCTCCTCTTCTTCTGATTCTCTTTCCTCTTGTTTTGCTTGTTTATCATCACTGCGTGAGGTCACAGGCATAGATGGTCATGATAAGAATGAAAAGATTACAATGATAATGATAATGATAACGATGAATATAATTAGTTATGATGAAGTCATAGTAATAATTACAATAATGATGATAATTATAATAACAATCATATGATAGTATTGCTAATGACAATGAAAAAACTGCAGGATCATTAATGATAATGATAATGGCAATAATGAGGATGATAATAATAATAATAATAATTCGGATGATACTAATGATAATGATAATGAAAATAAATGACAATGACAGCAATAAATAACCTGATGATAAGGATAGTGATAATGATAATAATGATAATGAAACTAATAATAATAATAATGATGGTAATGATGATAATGATGACGATCATAATAATGATAGCAATAGTGATTATAACAGTAATCATGATAATTAGAATAATGATGGAAATTAGGAAAATATGTTATCACTGTTATCACCGTTTTTTATCATCTACGTCATATGTAGATGATAACGGTAATGATTAGGATGAAAATGATTGTATTATCAATAATGATAGTATTGACAATGCCAACATTGATCATAATGAAACCAATAATTTTGATGATGATAATAAAAATGATAGTAATGACGATAATGATAATAATAATTATAATGATGATAATGATATTAATGATTATCAAAAGATAATGATAATGATACTACTACCACAACTACTACTACTAATAGTAATTATATGGATAATGATAATGATAATGATGATGATGTCGAAGAGAATAGTGATGATAACGATGATGATAATTATAATGATGAGGATAATAACAATTATAACAATGCTAATGAAGATAATGATGATAGTAATAATGATTTACAAAAATAACATCAATAATAATGATGATGATAATAATGATAATGAAAATGGTAATATTGATGATAACAATAATACAAAAGAAAGTGAAAACAATAGTAATGCAAATAATGATGATATGGAAGAAAATAACATTAATGATGATGATATGAATAATTATAAAGATGATAGAATAGTAGTGACGATGATGATAATAATGATAATAGTAATAGTAGTAATAGCAATGATAATAAAAATATTGCATCAATGATAACAAAAATGATGATAATGATGATAATAATGATTCTCATAATGATAATGATAATAATGCTCATAATAATGATAATGTTAATGATCATGACAACAACAATAATAATAATGTTAATGATAACAACAACATAATACCGACATGATAACAA
>BOPN01001624.1:256254-258754 GCA_017312705.2 Penaeus japonicus
CTTCATCAGATCCTCTAGATCTCTTTATTCCTCCTGGCGCCCTACAGTCTATCCTATCTCGCTCGTGGCTCTCTTCACGCCCGTCTGCTCTCCTCTGTCTTCTTCCCTAAGGGGCAGGGGGGAGGGAGGGGGTAGCATGTGCTCTGGGAACTTCTATTTCTTCTATATCATTCTTTTTCTTCCTACTCTTCCCCCGGATATTGGCCTCGATGCTTTTATTTCGTTTTTGATGACTACACGACTATAAGTCTGCCTGACTTCCCTCTCTCTCTCTCTCTCTCTCTTCTTTCTTTCTTCTTTCTCACATTCATAATACTCTCTCTCACTGACTCATACCCTTTTTCTGTATCTGTCCCTATCTGCCCCCTTCCTTCCTTCCTTCCTTCCTTCTCAATCCTTCCTTATCCTACGATAACCATACCCCCCCCCCCCCCCCCCCCCACCACCACCACACGCTGAGCCCTAATCCTACCGTCCACCCACGACGCTGCAGCCCCCACCCGTACCCCCACCCCCTGCCCCCTCCCTGTCCCGACGACCCTTATTCACCGCCGCTCTGTTTCTCCAGCGCGAGGCCGCCGCTGCTGCCTCCTCCGCCCGCGTCCGCCCGTCGCCGTCTCAGTCTCACGGCCCCCCGCACCCAGGAGCCTCCGCGGGCGCCTCCTCCAGCTCCACGCCCAACCACACCAGGTAAGAGGTCGTCGGCGCGGGCGTGCGTCTCCTGCATCGCCGTGTTGTTTGCTGAAGGTGGTGCTGAAGGGGGCGAGTGACGATGCAGCCTTGTGTTTCATAGGTCGTTTATTTTGATCATTGTTAAACAGCCTTGTGATCATTTTTTTTTCTTCTGATTATGCTCTTTGATTAAGAAAATACGTGCCATCGGGACATTCATTTGAGAGATTGATTCTCGTCGGGATTAGTTCGTGCGATTCTGTTTGGACATTCAACATCCTCACAATAAGTGACATGAGCAAATCACAAGGCGTACGTATCGACGCTGGTCAGCCACGCACTATCAAATAACATTAGCTTTGAATTTTCACAACTATGAACCATACATTTCGAAACAGTTTAGGATTAATAAGTGTACATTTTTTTTCTTCTTCAGCTTCTCTCTCTCTAGTCTTTCAATCTATTTTCCTTTTTCTTTTATATTCATACATAGTCTTTGCTGGTTATACAACCAGTGAGATGAACACACACACAAGGGAGTGTCTGTGCTATGGTGCTATTAATTAATAAAAGGTTGATTCTTATTCCATTTGTACACAGACGGATCTGGTTGATGTTGTGAGTACGTCTACAAAAATGCCTTGCATATCTAGCTCGCAATATTGCTCAATTAGTTTTTCTCTGCAACATTGTGACACTGGTGATGTGACGCCTGTTTATGGCCATACCATTGCATGTACTCATTCTTATCTGTATGAGGATATTAGTGAGTTTTGTTCTGTTTGTATATATATATATATATATATATATATATATATATATATATATATATATATATATGAATGAAAGGGATATAAATGAAACTGAATATTTTCACAGCACAAGAGATGTGCGTATGCATGTGTGTATGGATGTCCCTGTGCGTATGTATGTATGTGTGCACGGCTGCCTCAATGGAACGAGATTATTCATGGTCACTGCGGGCGTGTGTGACTGACTCCTATTCGCGCTCACCTTTGTTGTTTATACAGTTCAGTTAAGAATATAAGGTAATGAGAAGGATTAAGAATAGAGAGAGGTGGAGAAGGAGGAAAACGAAGGAAACGAGGAAGAAGAAGAAGGAGAGGAGATGGAAGGGTTGGAAGAACAAAAGGGAGGGGGAAGGATGTGAGTGGGAAAAGGAGGAGGAAGAGGAAGAGGAAGAATAGGACGAGGAATAAAGAGAAAGAAGAGGAAGAGGACGAAGAAGAAGAGGAGGACGAAGAAGAAGAAGAAGAAGAACAGAGAGGAGGAATTATAATAACAAGAAGAAAGAAAAAATAAGAAAATGGAAGAAGAATGGAAGGAAGGGAGGAAAGAGAAGGATACCGCTCCCCCCCCCCCCCCCCCCGTTCTCCCGAATCACGCACGTTTGTTTATTGTGAGTCATGTGTTGCCAGTCAGACTCGCTTCTCGTCCTCCCACACACTCACCATGATGAATTAGATCATCTACGTGTATGACAGTTTTCTTCCTGTAAAAGGTATTCATTGAAGTCTTTATGGATAGCAAAAACGTTATGAATACAAGCTTCGTGTTCTTAATATTCTACAGTACAAGTGGCTGTCGTTTTGTTTACATTTGCGGTATGACTCACTACATGTTTGGTACTTGTTTTGACGGATCTCTTTGTCTGAGAAAAAGTATGCGTAGAAAGGAAATTCCTACAGCGTGAACAAATATGAGAAGTGCAGATGACGAAGTAAGTATCGATCTACCAATGCCACTAACAAAGACAAGAAAACAACAACACAATACACTGCAGAAGGCTGTCCAAACGGAGCGGTGT
>BOPN01001624.1:263754-266254 GCA_017312705.2 Penaeus japonicus
ATTTTCGGATGTATAGAGATATCGTCTGACAGGTTACACACGCAAAGAAAAAAAACATCGAGAGATCGGATTACAGATTCGAAAATCCCTCTTTGTTAGGTCCTTACAATCAAAGTGACATAAAGAAACACGTGACACAAAGAAACACACGATTCACTAAGAAATGAAGGTCAGAGAATACCGGTCCCACTACAAAAAGACATAATGGTAAATGTCAAACATCGGACATTGACCTAATCCGTTCGACTGTCACCAGGACCTGCATCTTCTGTGGCGCCTACGATGAGTCCTTTAGTGACAATGGCCTCGATGTGCACTACTGGCGAGCCTGTCCAATGCTCACGCGGTGCCACTACTGCCGGCAGGTCGTCGAGGTGGCATCTCTCACGCAGCATCTCCTTGGTGAGTTGTTGAGTAGAAATATAGTTTTTTTTTCATTTCCTTTTATTTTTTGAAGTCAGGATAACCCTGTTTTTTTATCTTTTTTTATTAGATGATTCTATGATTTAGACATATTGTATCTTCGTTATAAGTATAATGATATTATTACTAGAAGTAGGGCTGATGTCCTATTTAGGTATAAAAACTCGTTATATCCTGATAGGTTATGAATAAATCTTGTTTTGTATTAAAAAACACATTTTCATAGATAATTTTGCCCTTATATGATACTACAGATTATTACCCATTTTCATATATAAATGGATAGACAATCCTTTTCATGGGTAATATTGTTTTGCATATGACGATACGCGTTTGTAAGGAAGTATTACCCATTTTTGCAAGTAGCATTCCTCCACGAAAATACGGTTTTACAAGTATTCCTTTACACATTCATATACAACCCTTTAATAAGACTAATACTACTACATATAAGAATGATAAATGTTTAATATGATTGCCATTATTATTATAACAATAATAATCACAAAATTAAATTCATCGGAACGTCCGCAGGGGAGTGCGTAGCCTCCACCCAGTACAGAAGGTGTGACCGGTGTTCGGAAGCCATTCCCAAGAGAATTTTCTACGACCACGCTGCCTCGAAGTCGTGTACACGTGAGTTGAATATGCACTAGAGAGAGAGGTCTTACTTGGACTGAGGGTAACCGGTGATGTCTTTGTGGATGTTATCTTAAACATCGTTGTTATTGATTATTATTCTTACTATTATGATGGTTTTGATTTTAAAAAATGTTAAGTAGTAACAGAAGTAGCAGTAGGAATATTAATGTTACCAGCAACATAATATACTAATCTGTTTTGTTTATATCATCACTATACACACACGCACCATACTCATTACCATCAATAGCAAACCAGAATGTTTAACCACATGATTCAATCATTTTTCACGATACGTTTTGCCTTGCAGCCTGCAAACCAGAGCCAATTGCAAACCACTGTCCCCTGTGTCATGAGAATATACCTCCATGGGACGAAGGCTGGCGGGTACATCTCATGCCTGGACCTGACTGTTGTCCTGCTAATTCAAGGGCACGACCTCATGGTATGTGGGTATAAAAGTAAGATGGAGGTAGTGTATAACTGGATAAAGTATGGTGGATGTGTTATGATGTACGCATGAGGCTTTGAGGTATAGTATTTTAAGGTATGTGGATGGAGAAAGATGGAGATATGATGTAAGTGGATAGAATATAATGAATATGTTATGATATACGTGTGAATCAACGAGGTATGATATCTTAAGGTGACTCTACGGTGAATATATATTTCAGGTAGTCATTTGTAGGGCTTATTCAGTATCACATAGAGTGTGAGTGTTAGTATGGGATGAGTGTAGGATGGGTTTTGTTTATGTGAATGAATTATACAACTTCGAAATACGTGTTATTTTAATTACTAAACAGACTTTTTTTCTGAGGGAAAGTTCCAAGAATGCTTTTATTTGAAATTCTATGGTTCGTTAGATATACTAGGAGCTGTGCACGTTATAAGTATAGAAAATATTTGTTTGTCAGTTGATAAGATAATTTCTTGATCTCACTTTCTGCCTCTGTCTTTGTCTTTAGTCACATTTGCTTTGTAGAGACGAACCTCTTTACAGTCTCTCTCTCTCTCTCTCTCTCTCTCTCTCTCTCTCTCTCTCTCTATATATATATATATATATATATATATATATATATATATATATATATATATATATATATATATATATATATACATATATATATACATATATATATGTATATATATATATATATATATATATATATATATATATATATATATAATATATATATATATATATATATATATATATATATACATATATATATATATATATATATATATATATATATATATATATATATATATATATATATATATATATATAGAGAGAGAGAGAGAGAGAGAGAGAGAGAGAGAGAGAGAGAGAGAGAGAGTTTCCCTCCACTCATTTCCTCTTCATCCATCTCCGTTTTATCTCCTCTCGTGCTGACGCCCCCTAACATCCAACAGCCTCGAAGAAGCAGAC
>BOPN01001625.1:30003-37503 GCA_017312705.2 Penaeus japonicus
CGTTTTTTTTCGTTTCAACCTTCTTTCCTATGCCGGTATATAAGGACGTTGTAGGATACGTTCGATATTTTTTTATATTATTATTTTTTTCTCTGGAGCTAAAGGACTTATAAGGAATCTATATTTCATAATCCTTATTTTTCGTCTACATTTTTTCCCAACGCCAAGGGATTTTTAAGGAAGCTATGGGATACAAGCACCTTAATTATAAGTTTTATCCGAGGGAGAGAAGGGCTTTGAGGTTGGCGACAAAAACGATAATAATGATAATAATGATGATGATTACAACAATAACAGTAATGGTAGAAACCCTAATGATATCAATGATGATAGTTACAATGTTATCAATAACAATAATGATGATGATAACAATCAAAATTCGCATCAGAAAAGCGCTTCCACTTAAGCCTCACCAGACTCCACCCCGCGCGAGAAAAGGTCATGGGGTGACGGTCTCGGCCGGAAGTCTCCGTGCTCGGTGACCTTGGTCGGAGGTGCGTCTTGCGCGTGGTGGCGGACGCGGAAGAAGCGAGGACGCTAAACAAACAAAAATGGGAATCTCGCTTTCTGCAATTGTTTCCTACAATAACAACAATAGTAATGATGATAATGACAGTTCTAATGATAGCATGAAGGATGATATTGATGATGATGATAAAAATGATGATGATTATGATAAAACTATAATGATGATGATGATATAAACAACAATAATGATAATAGTAATGTTAACAATAACAATAATAATATTAATAATGAAAATATTAATAATGAAACAATTATGTTAATAATGATAATGGTAACGATAATGATGATAACAGTAATATAACAATAATGATAATGACAATTTAATTGGCAAGAAAACGAACAAAGAAAGAGAGAATACGGCCAGAAAATTAACGAAAAAAAGAAAAGAAAAAAATCCGGCCAGTCTCCGAAGCAAAGGAACAAAGCCTTTTCTGTTTCACTGAAGGTTTCATTTTCTGCTTCGCTTCGTAGTGTCTAAATCGTTATATGCTTTGGCAAATACGGACAAGAGGGATTGCTCAGGAAGTAGTTTTTTTGTTTGTGTTTGCGTTTGTTTGTGTGCGTGTGTTTGTTTGTCATCATGATCATTTTCATTTTCATCATCATCGTCATCATCATCATCATAACCATCATCGTCATTATCGTCATCATCATCATCATCATAACCATCATCATCATCATCATCATCATTATCACATCATCATCATCATCGTCACCATCGTCATATTCACGGCACTAGAAAATATATTTGTATTTACTTCACGAGCTCGTGAAGTAAATACAAATATATTTTCAAGTTGCAAGTAATAACCCCACATGTAAATAAAACTCCTGTTTTGTATTTATAAAAGTAATATGAATACATCAAACGGAAAACTCTTTTTCCATTCTTTTCAAAGAGAATCTAATGACTACAGATACTATAAAAATATGTAAGTTACCGGATGATGATGGGATACAAAGCCAAAATATTAATAAGTGTCATGACACGATTAACATTATCTCATTCATTGCCACAATCTATAGCATTACCACTACCATTCCAGTCCTTATCTAGTATCCTTCATCATTATTTCCTTCGTTTAAAATCCACAACAACAATAGACTTTGGCATACCCCTTGCTAGGATCTCACGCATAATAACCTCCAATAGGGAGGACTTGATGGAGATAACAAACTCTCAAAGACCTGAAAGCTGTAGCATAAAACATTTTGACCAGTTTTCCACAACAACGACTGTTCTAATCCTACGTTGAACTCCCGTAGAGTTTGCTAGAGATCCCTCCTCATCCAATTTCAGAAATGGAAGCCACCCGGACAGCTGCTGAGGTCGAGGAGGAACCGAGTCTGGGGTAATTTAATTATCACACACTGCAGGAAGGAAATTTGCAACACACAGATCTTGCTGGTGAATTAGGCGAGACTTTCATGAGTAGATCCACCAGCGGTGAGCAATAATTCACACTTCACACACTGGCGCGGAGATTTACGACGGTCGGTGACGACATTGCATAGCATTGCATTGCATAATCGCCTTTTTCAAGAGATTCGTGAATAATGAGGAGCAACTCAAATGCAAGTAGGAGAGATCGGGGCCATTGCAGATGTATTTGAATGTTTTAGAGCAACTTGGACTTTATTAGCAGAGCCATAAGCCGTGAGTAACTCAGTCCTCACAGACCACCGAGAGAGACGCGACAGTGCGGGAGTCGCTGGTGGAACAGACTTTGGAGGCTTCAACCAGTAGAGTTACAAACAATACACTTCCCATCTCAAGCAGCAGAACATTCAGT
Organism: Penaeus japonicus; assembly: GCA_017312705.2. Taxonomy (NCBI): domain Eukaryota; kingdom Metazoa; phylum Arthropoda; class Malacostraca; order Decapoda; family Penaeidae; genus Penaeus; species Penaeus japonicus. The sequence goes on from BOPN01001625.1 coordinate 32,325, forward strand.
AAAGCAGCTGACGGCTCTCTTAGTATATTTGCAAGCTGCAATCCACGTTTTATTCGTCTCCATTTGCTTAAACTAATAGAATGAAAAAAAAGTAACAACACAAAACTTTCGTCTAACAAGATGACTCCCCCCCTTTTTAAAGCCACGCACACTGATGAGTAACTCTCCTCTCACGCCCTTCCTAAGAGGGAAAGGAAGGGGGGGGGGAGGGCACGCAACACCACACGCCTCCTGGCCTGGCGAAGGATAAAAGAGGAATCTTCAATCTGCCAGAGGGATCGAGGGCGAGTAGACAGCCAACACGTCCGAGCTGCATTGAGCAGGACACCGCCGTCCTGAAACTCGACCCTCCCTGCATCACCCAAAGGAAGAGGTGTAAATTTTGCCAGCCGGATCCCTTTCCGCTAATGGATCGGGGACACTAAAGTATTTTCCTTTTAGCGGAGAGGAAATTCGAGGTGAAAGAAAGAACGGAAGGAAAAGAAAATGCTGATAGGAGAGAGGGGGAGGCGCGGGATTCGTGTCTGATTCGGGATATTCATGTCTTATTCTATGACGGCAATGAAAATGATAATGACAATGGTGATAAAGACAATAATACGATGAATAAGTTATATGACATGTGATAAAACAATGATAAACAGATAACGGAGCCTTTTCCTTCTATTCTTCGAAGGAGATTGTGAGTCTGTTTTATAAATATAATTCGAAAGAGGATTATCGAGAAAGGAACTTAATTGTTATAAAATGAAGGACATGAGCAAGGTAGAGATGATGGTGCTGATTATAATAATTATGGTAATAGCAATAATGATCAGAATTATGAAAACAAAGTGATGTTGGTGCTGATGATAATGAAAATGATAATGAAAATAAATATAATAATCATAATTATGATAATGATGTCTAATGATCATGATAATAATAATATCAATATTTAAAGTAATAATGATACTTCTAATAATAATGATAATAGTAATAATGATATTGATAATGATCATAAAGATAATAATGATAATAGCAATGAGTGGGATAATAATTATATTAATAATAAAAAAGATGACGATAATAATGATCACGAAACGAATAATGATATTAATATAAGTACTACTAATAATGGCAGTAATGATGATAATGACAGTAATAATAGAAATAAAGATAATGAAAGTGATAGGGTTAATAACATAAATGAAAACTATAATGATAACAATGATGATAATAATGATGACAGTAATAATGACGATAAAGGTAACAATGTCAATATAAAAAAATGATAGTAATTATTATAAGAACCGTAACTATAAAAGATGCAAATATCGATAAAAAATACCATTGTTTTATTTAACCTCATGCATATGATGGTGAGGATGGTGGTGATGATGATAATGATGATGATAATGATGATAAGGATGATGATAATGGTGATGATGATGATGGTAATGATAATGATAATGATAATAATAATGATGATTATGACGATTATGATGATCATCATCATAGTGATGATGCTAATGATGATGGTGATGATAATCATAATGATGGTGATGATGATGATAGTGATGGCAATGATGATGATGATGGTGGTGATGATGAAAATATTGATAGTAACGGTAATGATAAAGATGATGATAATGATATTGATAATAATTATAATAAACATGATAATGATAGTATTGATGATAATGATCATTATTAATGATAAGAATGATGATAACAATAAGGATAACATTAATGGTAATGATAATAATATAAGTGACAATCATAATAAAGAAATATAATGACAGTAACATTATTAATTAACATAAAACTCATAAAAGTAAACATAATAAACATAATCATAACAATAACACCAACAAAAATCCTAAAAAAAGAACAAAAATCAAGTAACAACAAAAATTATATCACTGTATTAACACCAACCATGATATTTCCCAAACATCAAAAGCTTTCAACCGAAACCCAACCACCTTCAGCAACCAATCTCTCTCTCTCTCTCTCTCTCTCTCTCTCTCTCTCTCTCTCTCTCTCTCTTTCTTTTTCTTTTTCTCCTTCTCCTTCTCCGTTTTCTCTTTCTCTTTCTCTAGGATGAAACTCTTGGTAGATTTTGTGGCTCAGCTTCTGAAAGTTATTTCGAATTGATGGAGTAAAATGGAGTTTATATTAGGCGTTTGTATATGCATGTATCCTATCTGTATCTATGTCTATTTGTCTTTATGTTTATCTGCCTTTCTTTCTGTATGATATCTCTCTTTCTTTCTTTTCTTCTTAATCTTTTTCTCTCTTTTTCTGTCTCTTTCTTTTTCTCTATGCCTCTCTCTTTCTCTTTCTCTCTCTGTCTCCCTCTGACTGCCTCTGTCTCTGTCTCTGTCTCTCTCTCTCTCACTCTGTCTCTCATTCTCTGTCTCTCTCTCACCTGTCTCTCATTCGGTCTCTCTCTCTCTCTTGCTCATTATATATATATATATATATATATATATATATATATATATATATATATATATATATATATATATATGCATACACACACACACACACACACACACACACATATATATATATATATATATATATATATATATATATATATATATATATTATATATATATATATATATATATATATATATATATATATATATATATATATATATATATGTATATATATATGCATATATATATATGCATATATATATATATATATATATATATATATATATATATATATATATATATATATATATATATGTGTGTGTGTGTGTGTGTGTGTGTGTGTGTGTGTGTGTGTGCATATATATATATATATATATATATATATATATATATATATATATATATATATATATATATATACACATACATATGTATATGTATATATATATATATATATATATATATATATATATATATATATATATATATATATATATCTTTTCTGAGAGCGAAATATCATGCATTGACCATTAAAGAAATTCTATCGCTGAATTTACAGTGGCATTGCAACGTACCTTTACCATCTATTTCAGAAATATAATAATTTCAGCCCGTTAATCTTCTGTGATTTGTTTTAGTTCAAATTCCACAGTGTCATCTTGACGAAAAATTTCTTGCTAATCCCACACGAAGGTTTTCGGATTATGAAAGAAAGATTCCTTCGCCTTTATCACGCCAGTGCTTCTCGGGCCATTGCAACATTCCATTGATTAAGACCTCATTAGGTAAACCCTTCGCTCGAGGCGGAGGAATTCCTCGAAGTGGCGTTTACTCCAATTCTCTCCCTTTTATTTAGCCGCAAAGTTCTCACGCAGGGATACTTCCACACTCGGACATACACAAACACAGACATACTCACTCACTCATTCCTTCCTTCATTTTCTTTTTAATTCACTCACTCATTCACTCAAAAACACATACACACGCGCACAAACATTCACCCATCCACTCATTCACACACACACACACACACACACACACACATAGTACCTACAAGCCGTGTATATATGATCTATTATATTTTTACCATCACTTTATCTCTCCCGTAATTCCAAACTTACATCCACGCTGCGTCTTTTCATATCCGTTCCAAATATCCACATGGATTGCTCGCATGCTGAGCACCTTTCGCAATAAAAACAGAAAGAACTTTACAGCCACCGTTATCAATGTGAAAAATACGATCCAGAATTTTAGGCATCATCACTGACATAAAATAAAATAAAAATTTAACAGACGCCAAAGAAAAAGATTAGAAAAAAGTATCTTTTTTAATAGCTTCCCCGACCCTGGCTGCGAGAGCGCCCGAGGAAATTTATCTTCCGGCGAGTACTCCCGCGTCAGGAAAGTCTCGTTTCAGGCGCTTATCGCTCATATTTCGGGGAGTGATGGTGAGTGATAGTGTGTATGGTGAGGAGATATGGTGCATGTAGTCGACGTGTTGTCTTTTTTCGGGTGAGTTTGCTTTTGTTTCGTGTGTATGTACTGATGGATTTTCTGGTTCGAGTGCTCATTAGTGGGAATGTTCTGTGCCTTTATGTGCAGTAACGAACGTCCCGGAAACAGGTTTTGATAAAAAAAGAAACAAATAAAAAATGATATGTGCATATCTGCATCTGCCTGTTCAATGATATCTGGATATATGTTCACAAGTATATATATTTATATTTTCAGGGTACATCTATCTCTCTATCTCTCTGTCTATATGGTGCAATTATTAACATATCAAGTTGTACTATATACATGCACACACACACACACACACACACACACACACACACATATATATATATGTGTGTGTGTGTATGTATATATCTATTCATTTATTTATTCATCCATCCATCTATCGATATGTATGTCTATCGATCCGCCTATCTATTTACCTATCTATCTATCCATCTCTCTCTAATTCTGCACTTCTGTAGCTATCTCTTCGCCATTTATCACTCCTTCCTTTCTCCTTCCCGGCCGCATATGACGCCAAGCCAACGCAAAAGATTCGATCGCGTGACCGAAGCACCGAGACATCTTAGCGCGGGAAACGTTAAATGAATCCCGACCCAGTATTCGGATCCTGCTCCACTATGAACGCCGACTGCAGAAGAGGAATCAGTAGAAACGAAGACAGATTCCCCACATGTAGATTCCGCGCCCGCGAGGGCTTTGGGGCGGAAATGAACCCTGGGGATTAGTTTGATTTTGCTCAGCGCGAAGCCAGGTGACCGCCAGGGCCGCGGAGGGGACGGAATGCTGGAATTATTCCCGGAGGATGAGTCCCTCTGGAGGGAGGTGGGATTTAGTGGGAATGTGTTTATGTATGCGTTTGTGTGCGAGGATGTACGGTATGGTGTTTGTTTGTGAATGTGTGTGTCTGTGCATGTATGTGTGATTTTGTGTGCCATCAAAAATGTGTGTGTGAATATGAGAACTGCAAGAAAAAAAAATCAAAACACTGCATATCTGCGGCCGGATTCACTAACAGTCCCTTATACCTCAGTACTTGTCCCCTAAGAACTCAAGGGCGATTTTGGCAGCGCCGAGGTAAGGGGTATTCACTACACAATCGTAAGCTCATAGTTAAGATCGCCGCAGGTGTAATCTACCCATCTGGTAACAGATGGCGAAAGTGTTTTTTTTGTCTTCTTTAGACTAATCAGCGAGTTCGTTACAATCAGCCTTAGGTGACTAAT
>BOPN01001625.1:47503-52503 GCA_017312705.2 Penaeus japonicus
GTTTGTTTAATGTGTGATTCCACTGATTCTTATTTTGGGGGGAAAACGAGTGGAAGAAAAAACAGCTCATGGTTAATTTTTTTTTACTTATGAATGATCTTGACTGTTCGCAAAGAATGAGGAACAGGTGAGTCATTAGTTTACATTGTGCATCTTTATAGTTCTGATATTGGTGTGGAGTTTAGAATGAAAAAAGTACTAATACTAATTATGAGATAGGGCATGATTGCAAGAACAGATGGAAGTGAGTTACTAAATAGACAAGTGATGAACGACATAGAGGGTGGTGGTTATATTAACTTGGGAATACTTTGAACCGAGTGAAAAAAACTTTTTTAAAGAAGATAATATCTTGCACTAAAGTTAGAGTTGAACGGTGAAATAAAATTCTTGCCATACACACTTGGGCGGTTGCAGAATGGACACATGAGGAATTGACCGGAAAACGGGAAAAGAGCTGTCAATGCATGGAGCTCTCAATATTAACAGTAATGTGAACAGACTATAAATACCAAGAAAATAAGGCGGTAGAGGAGTGCACAATGAGACATGATAACATAGCCCGTATTTTGCATTGGATGCTGTGCAAACAATATAATAAGCCACATGCCCAGAAATGGTACGAACACAAATCTGATTGTGTCATTGTGAATGAAGCTGTCGATGTTATGTGGGACTTTTTATCATTCTGACTGATAAAAAAGGAAAAAATGGTATGACTCATTGACGTTGCAGTGCCAAAAAGTAGAGAAAGTAAAGATGTACCAGCCTTTGAAATAAAACATTCTCATAGTGTGGGGGATGAAACATGTGGTAAAAAACGATACAATCTTGGATATGAAAAAATGGAGTCAAGGTCAGGACAGAATAGTTGCAAAAGACATCGTTATTGGGGACAGTCCGAATATTACGACGAGTGTTACAGTCTTGAAGAGGAGAGGTATTAGGACCCTTGGTTATAAGTTATGATCCGCTCCTATGTGCAGAAAGTAAGAAGGCAAAATATTAGCTTGAGAATGCTTATAATAGTAATAATTATAATAGTAATACTACTACTGCTACTAATAATATCAATATAAAAGATGATAGGATGATTAAAATATTGATAATGATAATAATGATACTAATAATAGTAATGATATTAAGAATAATGGTAATGACAATGATGATAACAATGATGGCGACGACAAACAAATAAAGCTAATAATAACAATTATAACAACAGCAAACAAAAGATTATGCAAACAGCAACAACAATAACTACAGAAACATTAATAATGATAGCAACAACATTAATGATAATCGTGATTATTTCATAAATGATGACTCAAAAAATGACAAAAGTTCTGAAAGTGTTATACCAAGAATTCCCATAATTCCATTGAATAGCATTTCAAAAGCTCTAGTTTCATTCTATATTATACACAAAAGTACAGCAAAATTTTTCACTTTATAGATGCATGCTTTAAAAGAACATTCTTTTTTGTAAAAGAATATAGCAGCGTTTGTTTAAAAATACATATATTCTCACAGATATAAAACGCACTTAAACAAACACGCAAACAAAGAGAAGTATATACCATTTCCGCTTAAGTGTTATCTCTTCCTTCTCAGAGTCTAAACTGAATAAAAACTTTTTTTTGCGTATGTGAAACGAATAAAAAGAGCAATCCAATTTTCAATTCCTAACATTATCTAGTAGAACCATCATACCTTTTATCCCTCTTGAGTATGGAATGATTACAACCCTTCCTTCCACCTATCCACTCTCCTCCACACGCACGGGGCCTTCAACAAAAAAAAGGATTCCACCGAAAGAGCCTAGCGGATGAGCGGCCTTTTTCATACCCAAAGTCAAGCGGTATACTTCCCCGTTGGTGGCGGGAACATTGCCATTCCCACGGTGCCTAGAATACGGATGGTAGAAAATAAAAGCATAATTTCTCTCACAAATGCATTTTGTAGTTCCGGAAAAAGAGGAGAGTATTGTCGCTTCTGGCGTTCGTTATATGATTACTTGCCAGTTCTATGGTTGCTTCGGTATGTGTAACTAATGTGATTTATAGGAACCAAGTGGACATTGCTCTAATAAATAACAATATGCACACACACACACACACACACACACACACACACACACACACACACACACACACACACACACACACACACACACACACACACACTCACACACACATACACACNGACAACATTTTGGTTCTGAGAGTGAGTCTACAGAACACTGGATATTTAGTGATAGAGGAAGGTGATTGCTTATTTGTGTGACTGGTTATTACTTTAGCAACACAACCGTGAACACACAAACACACTTACACGACTATCACAGTCACATAATTTTGATTTTATTTTCTATCAACCTCGCATCTCTCTCTCTCCTTTCCTCTCTCTCTCTCTCTCTCTCTCTCTCTCTCTCTCTTTCCCTCTCCCTCTCTCCCTCCCCCCTCTCTCTATCTCTGGCAGTACATTAGATAATAAATATCTAAAATCAATCTGCATTTCGACTGGTGGTGCCAGGGCGCCGAGTGAGGGAGTCGGACAGTGGCTAACCTCTGGGCCACACAAGTCCAGCATCACTGCGACTTCGGGTAGCAGGCGAGCTAGTCACGGAGGGCAGGCGGATCTGGCGCGATGCCCTGTACCTCAAGGATGCTGTCGGGATGGGTTTGCCACGCACCCGAACGCTGTACAACGCACCCACCGTTGTGCCTTGGTGAAAACATGCACTAACACAGCAGTGGATATGCGGTGGAAGGGGAGATATATTATAAATGAGCGGGAGCAACTTTTCTATTGTTGGGGGTGGGGGGGCATACATAGTGAATAAGCGGGAGCTAGAGGTGGCGGTGTGTATTAGAACCGGCAGAGCAGGGTGGGCGGGCGGGTGGGAACTTCAACGTACTTTTCTCCATTCTTCGGAGATGTGAGTCCGGCACCAGGAAAATATGGGAGCCACAGCTGTAACCAGTTGAAACCCGGTGGGAAACGACATCGCCCGTTGCAAGCCGGCGAGGAAGCCAGACGTTCACTTGTCGTGGTCTTTATTGGTGGGCGTCCGTAAATACACTCACCTCTAGCCTGGCTGGAGGTCAGGGCTGTTCGCTCTGCCTGTTCTCCTTCTCTGTCTGTGTAATTTCTGATATGGCTTTCTTTTCTCATTGTGTCTGTCCTTGCTTATGTAAGCCACTTGGGACACTTTCTCTGTCTCAGGCTAGCAAACCTAGTTGTATCTGAACCAGGCGTAGTGCAGAGGCTGATGATGGCAGGAGAGCTGGAAATGTCAGGTAGCATTATAGCGATGAATTATTATAGCAAAGCATAATCAATGCCCTAGGTCACATGATAAGCAATATCAGTGCCTTACACTAGCTATCTATATATAAATCTGTATTTCTCTTTCATTCTCTCTCCCCAACCCCCTCTCTCTCTCCCCTTTCTCTTTCTCTCTCTCCCTCCCTCTTTCTCAATCACCCTCTCTCCCTCCCTCCCCATCTCTCCCTCTCACTGTCTCTCCTTCCCTCTCCACCTCTCTCTCCCCATGGCTCTCTCACACACTTACTCTCTGTCATCCTCTCTCCTTTCCTCGATGCTAATAAACATAAAGATATTGATAATGCTGATGGTGGTGATGATAATAATTATGATATTATAAAAGTAATAATAATGATAATAGTATTCTATTGACATGAAGTAATAACAAATGTCAGGAACCATTCTTTATTTCTGGTCCAGCCCCAGCGACTGCTCAGTCCCTTTCTCAGTCAGCCATGATGCAATTCCCACCTTCATTTTATTAATCCTTTTTAAATCACTTTGCCCCATCTCAGCCTAGTGTTGCGCTGTCCATACACTCCCGTTGATGGCTGCCTCACTCCTGCTCTCTTTTTTCTCCTCTTCTCTGCAACGCCCTTGTCAATGAGAGAACGTTGGACAATGTTGATCAATGATGATCAAAATTCAACGATTTCACGATTGGCGCTCTCGCAGACTCTAGAAGAGCCCCGCTTTCAATCGCCCAGCTGAAAATCGCAAGCAAACAATCGCAAGCATTCTTGGAAATGTGATTCAAAGGTCGAGGCTGATCATGTGCCTTCAGGAGGAAGGAAGAGAGCTTTCCCAGAAGAGAAGGCCAGCTCATGAAGGCACTCACCGATGAGGTGTTAAGATCGTGCTACTGAGACGAAATGTGATGAAATAGGATGAAATGGGATGAAAAGCCACTGTGATGTTCTCGCTTTAGTGACAATGCTCTGTAGAGGAAATGTCTGACGACCTTTTCGATCAGTGGAGAATCTGTCTGTTCAGGTAAGAGCTGACGACATTTCCGCCCCAATGTGTGTGCATGAACGTTTGACAATATCATAAGAAAAAAAAAACAAAAAAACAATCATAATGCGTAAGTGAAGTGCTTGATGTTCCGGCCAAAGACAGAAATGAAGTAAGCTACCAAATGGAATTAGAAAATGAAATACATTGAAGCGAAAGGGGACCATCAAGAGTTCTGCTTGAGATGGATTTCGAACCTGTTAAAATGCTAATGATTTAACTGCACGTAATTTGACACAATATATCACGAAGTAATGCTGAGATTCGAAAGTCCATTCGTATTTTGCACTTCGACCTCTGCACTGACATGCACAAGGAGGCGGAGCTACCAGACGCTTACCAACAATGAAAACCAGATTTCAGTTCAATAGATTTCCACATTGTAGCTGTAATCTATCCATCCTTTTTTTCAAATCTGCTGATGCTTTCCTCGCTATAAATGATGATCAATTCCATGAGATTAAAAGTCTAATCTAACGTATTCCAACCATTCCCATTACCCTTCTATAGTTTAATGATATCGACCCGCCCGTATGTGTGCAGATAAATTTTGCCCGGCGATGAACGCAGTTTACTCTGACGGTCTCATTACGCTCTGACACAAAGCACTTGGTTTGTTCTGGGTTAATTAGCTCCCTTTGATGATATGCTAATTT